>CAVLJG010000008.1:91097233-91222931 GCA_963669975.1 Acanthoscelides obtectus | reverse complement strand
GCTCCTGCTATGAGATATGCACGAAATTCAAATCCATGGCATCGATACCTCTTGCCGTTTCTGCGATCCTGATACAGATCTGTAGGCTTCCGAAGATCGCACTGTCTACCAGACTTTTCTCGTAAAATTGGTGGACGACGAGCTGCTATCAGGATCACAGAAACGCGAGGAGGTTTGCCGATACCACCCTGCTCTGCTATGAGATAAGCACGAAATTCAAATCTATGGCATCGATACCTCTTGCCGTTTCTGCGATCCTGATACAGATCTGTAGGCTTCCGAAGATCGCACTGTCTACCAGACTTTTCTCCTAAAATTGGTGGACGACGAGCTGCTATCAGGATCACAGGAATGCGAGGAGGTTTGCAAATACGACTCTGCTCTTGCTATTAGATAAGCACGAATATCAAATCCATGGCATCGATACCTCTTGCCGTTTCTGCGATCCTGATACAGATCTGCAGGCTTCCGAAGATCGCACTGTCTACCAGACTTTCTCGTAAAATTGGTGGACGACGAGCTGCTATCAGGATCACAGAAACGCGAGGAGGTTTGCAAATACGACCTGCTCTTGCTATTAGATAAGCACGAATATCAAATCCATGGCATCGATACCTCTTGCCGTTTCTGCGATCCTGATACAGATCTGTAGGCTCCGAAATCGCACTGTCTACCAGACCTTTTCTCGTAAAATTGGTGGACGACGAGCTGCTATCAGGATCACAGAATGCGAGGAGGTTTTCAAATACGACCTGCTCTTGCTATTAGATAAGCACGAATATCAAATCCATGGCATCGATACCTCTTGCCGTTCTGCGATCCTGATACAGATCTACGCTTCCGAAAATCGCACTGTCTACCAACTTTGTCTAAAATTGGTGGACGACGAGCTGCTATCAGGATCACAGAAACGCGAGGAGGTTTGCAAATACGACTCTGCTCTTGCTATAGATAAGCACGAATATCAAATCCATGGCATCGATACCTCTTGCCGTTTCTGCGATCCTGATACAGATCTGTAGGCTTCCGAAGATCGCACTGTCTACCAGACTTTTCTCCTAAAATTGGTGGACGACGAGCTGCTATCAGGATCACAGAAACGCGAGGAGGTTTGCAAATACGACCGTCTTGCTATTAGATAAGCACGAATATCAAATCCATGGCATCGATACCTCTTGCCGTTTCTGCGATCCTGATACAGATCTGTAGGCTTCCGAAGACGCACTGTCTACCAGACTTTTCTCCTAAAATTGGTGGACGACGAGCTGCTGTCAGGATCACAGAATGCGAGGAGGTTTGCAAATACGACCTGCTCTTGCTATAGATAAGCACGAATATCAAATCCATGGCATCGATACCTCTTGCCGTTTCTGCGATCCTGATACAGATCTGTAGGCTTCCGAAGATCGCACTGTCTACCAGACTTTTCTCGTAAAATTGGTGGACGACGAGCTGCTAGGATCACAGAATGCGAGGAGGTTTGCAAATACGACCTGCTCTTGCTATTAGATAAACGAATATCAAATCCATGGCATCGATACCTCTTGCCGTTTCTGCGATCCTGATACAGATCTAGCTCCGAAATCGCACTGTCTACCGAACCTTCCTCGTAAAATTGGTGGACGACGAGCTGCTATCAGGATCACAGAATGCGAGGAGGTTTGCAAATACGACCTGCTCTTGCTATTAGATAAGCACGAATATCAAATCCATGGCATCGATACCTCTTGCCGTTTCTGCGATCCTGATACAGATCTGTAGGCTTCCGAAGATCGCACTGTCTACCAGCCTTTTCGTAAAATTGGTGACGACGAGCTGCTATCAGGATCACAGAAACGCGAGGAGGTTTGTAAATGACTCTGTTCTGCTATGAGATAAGCACGAAATCAAATCCATGGCATCGATACCTCTTGCCGTTTCTGCGATCCTGATACAGATCTGTAGGCTCCGAAATCGCACTGTCTACCAGACTTTTCTCCTAAAATTGGTGGACGACGAGCTGCTATCAGGATCACAGGAATGCGAGGAGGTTTGCAAATACGACTCTGCTCTTGCTATTAGATAAGCACGAATATCAAATCCATGGCATCGATACCTCTTGCCGTTTCTGCGATCCTGATACAGATCTGTAGGCTCCGAAGATCGCACTGTCTACCACCTTTCGTAAAATTGGTGGACGACGAGCTGCTATCAGGATCACAGAAACGCGAGGAGGTTTGAAATACGACTCTGCTCTGCTATTAGATAAGCACAAATCAAATCCATGGCATCGATACCTCTTGCCGTTTCTGCGATCCTGATACAGATCTGTAGGCTTCCGAAGATCGCACTGTCTACCAGACTTTTCTCCTAAAATTGGTGGACGACGAGCTGCTATCAGGATCACAGGAATGCGAGGAGGTTTGCAAATACGACTCTGCTCTTGCTATTAGATAAGCACGAATATCAAATCCATGGCATCGATACCTCTTGCCGTTTCTGCGATCCTGATACAGATCTACAGGCTTTCGAAAATCGCACTGTCTACCAGACTTTTGTCGTGAAGTTGGTGGACGAGGAGTTGTTATCAGGATCACAGAAACGCGAGGAGGGATGAGGATGGTAATCTACCATGCTATGATGTTGGCGCGAAATTTTGATCTTTGGCGTAGGTACTCCTAGTCATTTCTGCAATCCTAATACAAATCTATATGATTCATTGGAAAATTGTTATCAGGTTTACAGAAAGGCGATGAGGTACGCAAGTGCCAGTCTGCTCCTGCTATGAGATATGCACGAAATTCAAATCCATGGCATCGATACCTCTTGCCGTTTGCGATCCTGATACAGATCTATAGCTCCGAAAATCGCACTGTCTACCAGACCTTTTGTCGTAAAATTGGTGGACGACGAGTGTCAGGATCACAGAAACGCGAGGAGGTTGGAATACGACCTGCTCTGCTATGAGATAAGCACGAATTCAAATCTATGGCATCGATACCTTGCCGTTTCTGCGATCCTGATACAGATCTGTAGGCTTCCGAAGATCGCACTACTACCAGACTTTTCTCGTAAAATTGGTGGACGACGAGCTGCAATCAGGATCACAGAAACGCGAGGAGGTTTGCCGATACCACCTGCTCCTACTATGAGATAAGCACGAAATTCGAATCTATGGCATCGATACCTCTGCCGTTTCTGCGATCCTGATACAGATCTGTAGGCTTCCGAAGATCGCACTGTCTACCAGACTTTTCTCCTAAAATTGGTGGACGACGAGCTGCTATCAGGATCACAGGAATGCGAGGAGGTTTGCAAATACGACTCTGCTCTTGCTATTAGATAAGCACGAATATCAAATCCATGGCATCGATACCTCTTGCCGTTTCTGCGATCCTGATACAGATCTATGCTCCGAAATCGCACTGTCTACCGAACCTTTCGTAAAATTGGTGGACGACGAGCTGCTATCAGGATCACAGAAACGCGAGGAGGTTTGTAAATACGACTCTGCTCTTGCTATTAGATAAGCACGAATATCAAATCCATGGCATCGATACATCTCGCCGTTTCTGCGATCCTGATACAGATCTATACGCATCCGAAAATCGCACTGTCTACCGAACCTTTCTCGTAAAATTGGTGGACGACGAGCTGCTGTCAGGATCACAGGAATGCGAGGAGGTTTGCAAATACGACCCTGCTCTTGCTATTAGATAAGCACGAATATCAAATCCATGGCATCGATACATCTTGCCGTTTCTGCGATCCTGATACAGATCTGTAGGCTTCCGAAGATCGCACTGTCTACCAGACTTTTCTCCTAAAATTGGTGGACGACGAGCTGCTGTCAGGATCACAGGCATGCGAGGAGGTTTGCAAATACGACCCTGCTCTTGCTATTAGATAAGCACGAATATCAAATCCATGGCATCGATACATCTCGCCGTTTCTGCGATCCTGATACAGATCTATACGCATCCGAAAATCGCACTGTCTACCGAACCTTTCTCGTAAAATTGGTGGACGACGAGCTGCTGTCAGGATCACAGGAATGCGAGGAGGTTTGCAAATACGACCCTGCTCTTGCTATTAGATAAGCACGAATATCAAATCCATGGCATCGATACATCTTGCCGTTTCTCTGCGATCCTGATACAGATCTGTAGGCTTCCGAAGATCGCACTGTCTACCAGACTTTTCTCCTAAAATTGGTGGACGACGAGCTGCTGTCAGGATCACAGGAATGCGAGGAGGTTTGCAAATACGACCCTGCTCTTGCTGTTAGATAAACACGAATATTAAATCCATGGCATCGATACCTCTTGCCGTTTCTGCGATCCCGATACAGATCTATACGCATCCGAAAATCGCACTGTCTACCGAACCTTCCTCGTAAAATTGGTGGACCACGAGCTGCTATCAGGATCACAGAAACGCGAGGAGGTTTGTAAATACGACTCTGCTCTTGATATTAGATGTTAAGCTCACCCACCGTACTTCTCGCGCCATCTAGTGAGCGACGCTTCAACGCATCAACCGTTTGCTACTGGCCAGGCGGTTACCCTACGTTACCGACCGGGCGAAAAATCTACAGGTTTCTTTGTTACCAACCGCTGATGTAAAAGAGATGGGATGATGGTGCCACGAGACACAGACATTATTATTCACATATTCACAAAGTATTGTACCCTACAATTTCTGTTATAAACCTTCGTAAAGCAAAGAACGTATAGTTATTTCATCGGTAAACCCTCAGAGTGAGTGCTTTACATTAGATAAGCACGAATATCAAATCCATGGCATCGATACCTCTTGCCGTTTCTGCGATCCTGATACAGATCTACAGGCTTTCGAAAATCGCACTGTCTACCAGACTTTTGTCGTGAACTTGGTGGACGAGGAGTTGTTATCAGGATCACAGAAACGCGAGGAGGGATGGGGATGGTAATCTACCATGCTATGATGTTGGCGCGAAATTTTGTTCTTTGGCGTAGGTACTCCTAGTCATTTCTGCAATCCTAATACAAATCTATATGATTCATTGGAAAATTGTTATCAGGTTTACAGAAAGGCGATGAGGTACGCAAGTGCCAGTCTGCTCCTGCTATGAGATATGCACGAAATTCAAATCCATGGCATCGATACCTCTTGCCGTTCATGCGATCCTGATACAGATCTGTAGGCTTCCGAAGATCGCACTGTCTACCCTTTTCTCGTAAAATTGGTGGACGACGAGCTGCTATCAGGATCACAGAAACGCGAGGAGGTTTGCCGATACCACCCTGTTCCTGCTATAAGCACGAAATTCAAATCTATGGCATCGATACCTCTCGCCGTTTCTGCGATCCCGATGCAGATCTATAGGCTTCCGAAGATCGCACTGTCTACCGGACCTTTCTCGTAAAATTGGTGGACGACGAGCTGCTATCAGGATCACAGAAACGCGAGGAGGTTTGTAAATACGACTCTGCTCTTGCTATTAGATAAACGCGAATATCAAATCCATGGCATCGATACCTCTTGCCGTTTCTGCGACCCTGATACAGATCTGTAGGCTTCCGGAGATCACACTGTCTACCAGACTTTTCTCCTAAAATTGGTGTACGTCGAGCTGCTATCAGGATCACAGGAATGCGAGGAGGTTTGCAAATACGACTCTGCTCATGCTATTAGGTAAGCACGAATATCAAATCCATGGCATCGATACCTCTTGCCGTTTCTGCGATCCTGATACAGATCTGTAGGCTTCCGGAGATCACACTGTCTACCAGACTTTTCTCCTAAAATTGGTGTACGTCGAGCTGCTATCAGGATCACAGGAATGCGAGGAGGTTTGCAAATACGACTCTGCTCATGCTATTAGGTAAGCACGAATATCAAATCCATGGCATCGATACCTCTTGCCATTTCTGCGATCCTGATACAGATCTACACGCATCCGAAAATCGCACTGTCTACCGAACCTTCCTCGTAAAATTGGTGGACGACGAGCTGCTATCAGGATAACAGAAACGCAAGGAGGTTTGTAAATACGACCTGCTCTTGCTATTAGATAAACACGAATGTCAAATCCATGGCATCGATACCTCTTGCCGTTTCTGCGATCCTGATACAGATCTATACGCATCCGAAAATCGCACTGTCTACCGAACCTTCCTCGTAAAATTGGTGGACGACGAGCTGCTATCAGGATCACAGAAACGCGAGGAGGTTTGTAAATACGACTCCGCTCTTGCTATTAGATAAACACGAATATCAAATCCATGGCATCGACACCTCTTGCCGTTTCTGCGATCCTGATACAGATCTGTAGGCTTCCGGAGATCGCACTGTCTACCAGACTTTTCTCCTAAAATTGGTGGACGACGAGCTGCTATCAGGATCACAGGAATGCGAGGAGGTTTGCAAATACGACTCTGCTCATGCTATTAGATAAGCACGAATATCAAATCCATGGCATCGATACCTCTCGCCGTTTCTGCGATCCTGATACAGATCTGTAGGCTTCCGAAGATCGCACTGTCTACCAGACTTTTCTCCTAAAATTGGTGGACGACGAGCTGCTATCAGGATCACAGGAATGCGAGGAGGTTTGCAAATACGACTCTGCTCATGCTATTAGGTAAGCACGAATATCAAATCCATGGCATCGATACCTCTTGCCGTTTCTGCGATCCTGATACAGATCTGTAGGCTTCCGAAGATCGCACTGTCTACCAGACTTTTCTCCTAAAATTGGTGGACGACGAGCTGCTGTCAGGATCACAGGAATGCGAGGAGGTTTGCAAATACGACCCTGCTCTTGCTATTAGATAAGCACGAATATCAAATCCATGGCATCGATACATCTTGCCGTTTCTGCGATCCTGATACAGATCTATACGCATCCGAAAATCGCACTGTCTACCGAACCTTCCTCGTAAAATTGGTGGACGACGAGCTGCTATCAGGATCACAGAAACGCGAGGAGGTTTGTAAATACGACTGTGCTCTTGCTGTTAGATAAACACGAATATTAAATCCATGGCATCGATATCTCTTGCCGTTTCTGCGATCCTGATACAGATCTATACGCATCCGAAAATCGCACTGTCTACCGAACCTTCCTCGTAAAATTGGTGGACGACGAGCTGCTATCAGGATCACAGAAAGGCGAGGAGGTTTGCCGATACCACCCTGTTCCTGCTATAAGCACGAAATTCAAATCCATGGCATCGATACCTCTTGCCGTTTCTGCGACCCTGATACAGATCTGTAGGCTTCCGGAGATCGCACTGTCTACAAGACTTTTCTCCTAAAATTGGTGGACGACGAGCTGCTATCAGGATCACAGAAACGCGAGGAGGTTTGTAAATACGACTCTGCTCTTGCTATTAGATAAACGCGAATATCAAATCCATGGCATCGATACCTCTTGCCGTTTCTGCGACCCTGATACAGATCTGTAGGCTTCCGGAGATCACACTGTCTACCAGACTTTTCTCCTAAAATTGGTGTACGTCGAGCTGCTATCAGGATCACAGGAATGCGAGGAGGTTTGCAAATACGACTCTGCTCATGCTATTAGGTAAGCACGAATATCAAATCCATGGCATCGATACCTCTTGCCGTTTCTGCGATCCTGATACAGATCTGTAGGCTTCCGAAGATCGCACTGTCTAGCAGACTTTTCTCCTAAAATTGGTGGACGACGAGCTGCTATCAGGATCACAGGAATGCGAGGAGGTTTGCAAATACGACTCTGCTCATGCTATTAGGTAAGCACGAATATCAAATCCATGGCATCGATACATCTTGCCATTTCTGCGATCCTGATACAGATCTACACGCATCCGAAAATCGCACTGTCTACCGAACCTTCCTCGTAAAATTGGTGGACGACGAGCTGCTATCAGGATAACAGAAACGCAAGGAGGTTTGTAAATACGACCTGCTCTTGCTATTAGATAAACACGAATGTCAAATCCATGGCATCGATACCTCTTGCCGTTTCTGCGATCCTGATACAGATCTATACGCATCCGAAAATCGCACTGTCTACCGAACCTTCCTCGTAAAATTGGTGGACGACGAGCTGCTATCAGGATCACAGAAACGCGAGGAGGTTTGTAAATACGACTCCGCTCTTGCTATTAGATAAACACGAATATCAAATCCATGGCATCGACACCTCTTGCCGTTTCTGCGATCCTGATACAGATCTGTAGGCTTCCGAAGATCGCACTGTCTACCAGACTTTTCTCGTAAAATTGGTGGACGACGAGCTGCTATCAGGATCACAGAAACGCGAGGAGGTTTGCCGATACCACCCTGCTACTGCTATGAGATAAGCACGAAATTCAAATCTATGGCATCGATACCTCTTGCCGTTTCTGCGATCCTGATACAGTTCTGTAGGCTTCCGAAGACCGCACTGTCTACCAGACTTTTCTCCTAAAATTGGTGGACGACGAGCTGCTGTCAGGATCACAGGAATGCGAGGAGGTTTGTAAATACGACTCTGCTCTTGCTATTAGATAAACACGAATATCAAATCCATGGCATCGATACCTCTTGCCGTTTCTGCGATCATGATACAGATCTGAAGGCTTCCGAAGATCGCACTGTCTACCAGACTTTTCTCCTAAAATTGGAGGACGACGAGCTGCTATCAGGATCACAGGAATGTGAGGAGGTTTGCAAATACGACTCTGCTCTTGCTATTAGATAAACACGAATATCAAATCCATGGCATCGATACCTCTTGCCGTTTCTGCGATCCTGATACAGATCTGTAGGCTTCCGAAGACCGCACTGTCTACCAGACTTTTCTCCTAAAATTGGTGGACGACGAGCTGCTGTCAGGATCACAGGAATGCGAGGAGGTTTGTAAATACGACTCTGCTCTTGCTATTAGATAAACACGAATATCAAATCCATGGCATCGATACCTCTTGCCGTTTCTGCGATCCTGATACAGATCTGTAGGCTTCCGAAGATCGCACTGTCTACCAGACTTTTCTCGTAAAATTGGTGGACGACGAGCTGCTATCAGGATCACAGAAACGCGAGGAGGTTTGTAAATACGACTCTGCTCCTGATATTAGATGTTAAGCTCACCCACCGTACTTCTCGCGCCATCTAGTGAGCGGCGCTTCAACGCATCAACCGTTTGCTACTGGCCAGGCGGTTACCCTACGTTACCGACCGGGCGAAAAATCTACAGGTTTCTTTGTTACCAACCGCTGATGCAAAAGAGATGGGATGATGGTGCCACGAGACACAGACATTATTATTCACATATTCACAAAGTATTGTACCCTACATTTTCTGTTATAAACCTTCGTAAAGCAAAGAACGTATAGTTATTTCATCGGTAAACCCTCAGAGTGAATGCTTTACATTAGATAAGCACGAATATCAAATCCATGGCATCGATACCTCTTGCCGTTTCTGCGATCCTGATACAGATCTTTACGCACCCGAAAATCGCACTGTCTACCGAACCTTCCTCGTAAAATTGGTGGACGACGAGCTGCTATCAGGATCACAGAAACGCGAGGAGGTTTGTAAATACGACTCTGCTCTTGCTATTAGATAAACACGAATATCAAATCCATGGCATCGATACCTCTGCCGTTTTCGCGATCCTGATACAGATCTGTAGGCTTCCGAAGATCGCACTGACTACCAGACTTTTCTCCTAAAATTGGAGGACGACGAGCTGCTATCAGGATCACAGGAATGCGAGGAGGTTTGCAAATACGACTCTGCTCTTGCTATTAGATAAGCACGAATATCAAATCCATGGCATCGATACCTCTTGCCGTTTCTGCGATCCTGATACAGATCTACAGGCTTTCGAAAATCGCACTGTCTACCAGACTTTTGTCGTGAACTTGGTGGACGAGGAGTTGTTATCAGGATCACAGAAACGCGAGGAGGGATGAGGAGGGCACTCTGCTCCTGCTATGAGATAAGCACAAGATTCAAACCTATGGCATCGATACCTCTTGCCGTTGCTGCGATCCTGATACAGATCTATACGCATCCGAAAATCGCACTGTCTACCGAACCTTTCTCGTAAAATTGGTGGACGACGAGCTGCTATCAGGATCACAGGAATGCGAGGAGGTTTGCAAATCCGACTCTGCTCATGCTATTAGATAAGCACGAATATCAAATCCATGGCATCGATACCTCTCGCCGTTTCTGCGATCCTGATACAGATCTGTAGGCTTCCGAAGATCGCACTGTCTACCAGACTTTTCTCGTAAAATTGGTGGACGACGAGCTGCTATCAGGATCACAGAAACGCGAGGAGGTTTGCCGATACCACCCTGCTACTGCTATGAGATAAGCACGAAATTCAAATCTATGGCATCGATACCTCTTGCCGTTTCTGCGATCCTGATACAGATCTGTAGGCTTCCGAAGACCGCACTGTCTGCCAGACTTTTCTCCTAAAATTGGTGGACGACGAGCTGCTGTCAGGATCACAGGAATGCGAGGAGGTTTGTAAATACGACTCTGCTCTTGCTATTAGATAAACACGAATATCAAATCCATGGCATCGATACCTCTTGCCGTTCCTGCGATCCTGATACAGATCTGAAGGCTTCCGAAGATCGCACTGTCTACCAGACTTTTCTCCTAAAATTGGAGGACGACGAGCTGCTATCAGGATCACAGGAATGTGAGGAGGTTTGCAAATACGACTCTGCTCTTGCTATTAGATAAACACGAATATCAAATCCATGGCATCGATACCTCTTGCCGTTTCTGCGATCCTGATACAGATCTGTAGGCTTCCGAAGACCGCACTGTCTACCAGACTTTTCTCCTAAAATTGGTGGACGACGAGCTGCTGTCAGGATCACAGGAATGCGAGGAGGTTTGTAAATACGACTCTGCTCTTGCTATTAGATAAACACGAATATCAAATCCATGGCATCGATACCTCTTGCCGTTTCTGCGATCCTGATACAGATCTGTAGGCTTCCGAAGATCGCACTGTCTACCAGACTTTTCTCGTAAAATTGGTGGACGACGAGCTGCTATCAGGATCACAGAAACGCGAGGAGGTTTGTAAATACGACTCTGCTCCTGATATTAGATGTTAAGCTCACCCACCGTACTTCTCGCGCCATCTAGTGAGCGGCGCTTCAACGCATCAACCGTTTGCTACTGGCCAGGCGGTTACCCTACGTTACCGACCGGGCGAAAAATCTACAGGTTTCTTTGTTACCAACCGCTGATGCAAAAGAGATGGGATGATGGTGCCACGAGACACAGACATTATTATTCACATATTCACAAAGTATTGTACCCTACATTTTCTGTTATAAACCTTCGTAAAGCAAAGAACGTATAGTTATTTCATCGGTAAACCCTCAGAGTGAGTGCTTTACATTAGATAAGCACGAATATCAAATCCATGGCATCGATACCTCTTGCCGCTTCTGCGATCCTGATACAGATCTTTACGCACCCGAAAATCGCACTGTCTACCGAACCTTCCTCGTAAAATTGGTGGACGACGAGCTGCTATCAGGATCACAGAAACGCGAGGAGGTTTGTAAATACGACTCTGCTCTTGCTATTAGATAAACACGAATATCAAATCCATGGCATCGATACCTCTTGCCGTTTTCGCGATCCTGATACAGATCTGTAGGCTTCCGAAGATCGCACTGTCTACCAGACTTTTCTCCTAAAATTGGAGGACGACGAGCTGCTATCAGGATCACAGGAATGCGAGGAGGTTTGCAAATACGACTCTGCTCTTGCTATTAGATAAGCACGAATATCAAATCCATGGCATCGATACCTCTTGCCGTTTCTGCGATCCTGATACAGATCTACAGGCTTTCGAAAATCGCACTGTCTACCAGACTTTTGTCGTGAACTTGGTGGACGAGGAGTTGTTATCAGGATCACAGAAACGCGAGGAGGGATGAGGAGGGCACTCTGCTCCTGCTATGAGATAAGCACAAAATTCAAACCTATGGCATCGATACCTCTTGCCGTTGCTGCGATCCTGATACAGATCTATACGCATCCGAAAATCGCACTGTCTACCGAACCTTTCTCGTAAAATTGGTGGACGACGAGCTGCTATCAGGATCACAGAAACGCGAAGAGGTTTGTAAATACGACTCTGCTCTTGCTATTAGATAAACGCGAATATCAAATCCATGGCATCGATACCTCTTGCCGTTTCTGTGACCCTGATACAGATCTGTAGGCTTCCGGAGATCGCACTGTCTACCAGACTTTTCTCCTAAAATTGGTGGACGACGAGCTGCTATCAGGATCACAGGAATGCGAGGAGGTTTGCAAATACGACTCTGCTCATGCTATTAGATAAGCACGAATATCAAATCCATGGCATCGATACCTCTCGCCGTTTCTGCGATCCTGATACAGATCTGTAGGCTTCCGAAGGTTTGCAAATACGACTCTGCTCATGCTATTAGGTAAGCACGAATATCAAATCCATGGCATCGATACCTCTTGCCGTTTCTGCGATCCTGATACAGATCTGTAGGCTTCCGAAGATCGCACTGTCTACCAGACTTTTCTCCTAAAATTGGTGGACGACGAGCTGCTGTCAGGATCACAGGAATGCGATGAGGTTTGCAAATACGACCCTGCTCTTGCTATTAGATAAACACGAATATCAAATCCATGGCATCGATACATCTTGCCGTTTCTGCGATCCTGATACAGATCTATACGCATCCGAAAATCGCACTGTCTACCGAACCTTCCTCATAAAATTGGTGGACGACGAGCTGCTATCAGGATCACAGAAACGCGAGGAGGTTTGTAAATACGACTGTGCTCTTGCTGTTAGATAAACACGAATATTAAATCCATGGCATCGATATCTCTTGCCGTTTCTGCGATCCTGATACAGATCTATACGCATCCGAAAATCGCACTGTCTACCGAACCTTCCTCGTAAAATTGGTGGACGACGAGCTGCTATCAGGATCACAGAAACGCGAGGAGGTTTGTAAATACGACTCTGCTCTTGCTATTAGATAAACATTAATATCAAATCCATGGCATCGATACCTCTTGCCGTTCATGCGATCCTGATACAGATCTGTAGGCTTCCGAAGATCGCACTGTCTACCAGACTTTTCTCGTAAAATTGGTGGACGACGAGCTGCTATCAGGATCACAGAAACGCGAGGAGGTTTGCCGATACCACCCTGTTCCTGCTATAAGCACGAAATTCAAATCTATGGCATCGATACCTCTCGCCGTTTCTGCGATCCTGATGCAGATCTATAGGCTTCCGAAGATCGCACTGTCTACCGGACCTTTCTCGTAAAATTGGTGGACGACGAGCTGCTATCAGGATCACAGAAACGCGAGGAGGTTTGTAAATACGACTCTGCTCTTGCTATTAGATAAACGCGAATATCAAATCCATGGCATCGATACCTCTTGCCGTTTCTGCGACCCTGATACAGATCTGTAGGCTTCCGGAGATCACACTGTCTACCAGACTTTTCTCCTAAAATTGGTGTACGTCGAGCTGCTATCAGGATCACAGGAATGCGAGGAGGTTTGCAAATACGACTCTGCTCATGCTATTAGGTAAGCACGAATATCAAATCCATGGCATCGATACCTCTTGCCGTTTCTGCGATCCTGATACAGATCTGTAGGCTTCCGAAGATCGCACTGTCTAGCAGACTTTTCTCCTAAAATTGGTGGACGACGAGCTGCTATCAGGATCACAGGAATGCGAGGAGGTTTGCAAATACGACTCTGCTCATGCTATTAGGTAAGCACGAATATCAAATCCATGGCATCGATACATCTTGCCATTTCTGCGATCCTGATACAAATCTACACGCATCCGAAAATCGCACTGTCTACCGAACCTTCCTCGTAAAATTGGTGGACGACGAGCTGCTATCAGGATAACAGAAACGCAAGGAGGTTTGTAAATACGACCTGCTCTTGCTATTAGATAAACACGAATGTCAAATCCATGGCATCGATACCTCTTGCCGTTTCTGCGATCCTGATACAGATCTATACGCATCCGAAAATCGCACTGTCTACCGAACCTTCCTCGTAAAATTGGTGGACGACGAGCTGCTATCAGGATCACAGAAACGCGAGGAGGTTTGTAAATACGACTCCGCTCTTGCTATTAGATAAACACGAATATCAAATCCATGGCATCGACACCTCTTGCCGTTTCTGCGATCCTGATACAGATCTGTAGGCTTCCGAAGATCGCACTGTCTACCAGACTTTTCTCGTAAAATTGGTGGACGACGAGCTGCTATCAGGATCACAGAAACGCGAGGAGGTTTGCCGATACCACCCTGCTACTGCTATGAGATAAGCACGAAATTCAAATCTATGGCATCGATACCTCTTGCCGTTTCTGCGATCCTGATACAGATCTGTAGGCTTCCGAAGACCGCACTGTCTACCAGACTTTTCTCCTGAAATTGGTGGACGACGAGCTGCTGTCAGGATCACAGGAATGCGAGGAGGTTTGTAAATACGACTCTGCTCTTGCTATTAGATAAACACGAATATCAAATCCATGGCATCGATACCTCTTGCCGTTTCTGCGATCCTGATACAGATCTGAAGGCTTCCGAAGATCGCACTGTCTACCAGACTTTTCTCCTAAAATTGGAGGACGACGAGCTGCTATCAGGATCACAGGAATGTGAGGAGGTTTGCAAATACGACTCTGCTCTTGCTATTAGATAAACACGAATATCAAATCCATGGCATCGATACCTCTTGCCGTTTCTGCGATCCTGATACAGATCTGTAGGCTTCCGAAGACCGCACTGTCTACCAGACTTTTCTCCTAAAATTGGTGGACGACGAGCTGCTGTCAGGATCACAGGAATGCGAGGAGGTTTGTAAATACGACTCTGCTCTTGCTATTAGATAAACACGAATATCAAATCCATGGCATCGATACCTCTTGCCGTTTCTGCGATCCTGATACAGATCTGTAGGCTTCCGAAGATCGCACTGTCTACCAGACTTTTCTCGTAAAATTGGTGGACGACGAGCCGCTATCAGGATCACAGAAACCCGAGGAGGTTTGTAAATACGACTCTGCTCCTGATATTAGATGTTAAGCTCACCCACCGTACTTCTCGCGCCATCTAGTGAGCGGCGCTTCAACGCATCAACCGTTTGCTACTGGCCAGGCGGTTACCCTACGTTACCGACCGGGCGAAAAATCTACAGGTTTCTTTGTTACCAACCGCTGATGCAAAAGAGATGGGATGATGGTGCCACGAGACACAGACATTATTATTCACATATTCACAAAGTATTGTACCCTACATTTTCTGTTATAAACCTTCGTAAAGCAAAGAACGTATAGTTATTTCATCGGTAAACCCTCAGAGTGAGTGCTTTACATTAGATAAGCACGAATATCAAATCCATGGCATCGATACCTCTTGCCGTTTCTGCGATCCTGATACAGATCTTTACGCACCCGAAAATCGCACTGTCTACCGAACCTTCCTCGTAAAATTGGTGGACGACGAGCTGCTATCAGGATCACAGAAACACGAGGAGGTTTGTAAATACGACTCTGCTCTTGCTATTAGATAAACACGAATATCAAATCCATGGCATCGATACCTCTGCCGTTTTCGCGATCCTGATACAGATCTGTAGGCTACCGAAGATCGCACTGTCTACCAGACATTTCTCCTAAAATTGGAGGACGACGAGCTGCTATCAGGATCACAGGAATGCGAGGAGGTTTGCAAATACGACTCTGCTCTTGCTATTAGATAAGCACGAATATCAAATCCATGGCATCGATACCTCTTGCCGTTTCTGCCATCCTGATACAGATCTACAGGCTTTCGAAAATCGCACTGTCTACCAGACTTTTGTCGTGAACTTGGTGGACGAGGAGTTGTTATCAGGATCACAGAAACGCAAGGAGGGATGAGGAGGGCACTCTGCTCCTGCTATGAGATAAGCACAAAATTCAAACCTATGGCATCGATACCTCTTGCCGTTGCTGCGATCCTGATACAGATCTATACGCATCCGAAAATCGCACTGTCTACCGAACCTTTCTCGTAAAATTGGTGGACGACGAGCTGCTATCAGGATCACAGAAACGCGAAGAGGTTTGTAAATACGACTCTGCTCTTGCTATTAGATAAACGCGAATATCAAATCCATGGCATCGATACCTCTTGCCGTTTCTGCGACCCTGATACAGATCTGTAGGCTTCCGGAGATCGCACTGTCTACCAGACTTTTCTCCTAAAATTGGTGGACGACGAGCTGCTGTCAGGATCACAGGAATGCGAGGAGGTTTGCAAATACGACCCTGCTCTTGCTATTAGATAAGCACGAATATCAAATCCATGGCATCGATACATCTTGCCGTTTCTGCGATCCTGATACAGATCTATACGCATCCGAAAATCGCACTGTCTACCGAACCTTCCTCGTAAAATTGGTGGACGACGAGCTGCTATCAGGATCACAGAAACGCGAGGAGGTTTGTAAATACGACTGTGCTCTTGCTGTTAGATAAACACGAATATTTAATCCATGGCATCGATATCTCTTGCCGTTTCTGCGATCCTGATACAGATCTATACGCATCCGAAAATCGCACTGTCTACCGAACCTTCCTCGTAAAATTGGTGGACGACGAGCTGCTATCAGGATCACAGAAACGCGAGGAGGTTTGCCGATACCACCCTGTTCCTGCTATAAGCACGAAATTCAAATCTATGGCATCGATACCTCTCGCCGTCTCTGCGATCCTGATGCAGATCTATAGGCTTCCGAAGATCGCACTGTCTACCGGACCTTTCTCGTAAAATTGGTGGACGACGAGCTGCTATCAGGATCACAGAAACGCGAGGAGGTTTGCAAATACGACTCTGCTCTTGCTATTAGATAAACACGAATATCAAATCCATGGCATCGATACCTCTTGCCGTTTCTGCGACCCTGATACAGATCTGTAGGCTTCCGGAGATCGCACTGTCTACAAGACTTTTCTCCTAAAATTGGTGGACGACGAGCTGCTATCAGGATCACAGGAATGCGAGGAGGTTTGCAAATACGACTGTGCTCATGCTATTAGGTAAGCACGAATATCAAATCCATGGCATCGATACCTCTTGCCGTTTCTGCGTTCCTGATAGATCTGTAGGCTTCCGAAGATCGCACTGTCTACCAGACTTTTCTCCTAAAATTGGTGGACGACGAGCTGCTGTCAGGATCACAGGAATGCGAGGAGGTTTGCAAATACGACCCTGCTCTTGCTATTAGATAAGCACGGATATCAAATCCATGGCATCGATACCTCTTGCCGTTTCTGCGATCCTGATACAGATCTATACGCATCCGAAAATCGCACTGTCTACCGAACCTTCCTCGTAAAATTGGTGGACGACGAGCTGCTATCAGGATCACAGAAACGCGAAGAGGTTTGTAAGTACGACTCCGCTCTTGCTATTAGATAAACACGAATATCAAATCCATGGCATCGACACCTCTTGCCGTTTCTGCGATCCTGATACAGATCTGTAGGCTTCCGAAGATCGCACTGTCTACCAGACTTTTCTCGTAAAATTGGTGGACGACGAGCTGCTATCAGGATCACAGAAACGCGAGGAGGTTTGCCGATACCACCCTGCTTCTGCTATGAGATAAGCACGAAATTCAAATCTATGGCATCGATACCTCTTGCCGTTTCTGCGATCCTGATACAGATCTGTAGGCTTCCGAAGATCGCACTATCTACCAGACTTTCCTCCTAAAATTGGTGGACGACGAGCTGCTATCAGGATCACAGGAATGCGAGGAGGTTTGCAAATACGACTCTGCTCATGCTATTAGATAAGCACGAATATCAAATTCAAGGCATCGATACCTCTTGCCGTTTCTGCGATCCTAATACAGATCTATACGCATCCGAAAATCGCACTGTCTACCGAACCTTTCTCGTAAAATTGGTGGACGACGAGCTGCTGTCAGGATCACAGGAATGCGGGGAGGTTTGCAAATACGACCCTGCTCTTGCTATTAGATAAGCACGAATATCAAATCCATGGCATCGATACATCTTGCCGTTTCTGCGATCCTGATACAGATCTGCAGGCTTCCGAAGATCGCACTGTCTGCCAGACTTTTCTCCTAAAATTGGTGGACGACGAGCTGCTGTCAGGATCACAGGAATGCGAGGAGGTTTGCAAATACGACCCTGCTCTTGCTATTAGATAAGCACGAATATTAAATCCATGGCATCGATACCTCTTGCCGTTTCTGCGATCCCGATACAGGTCTATACGCATCCGAAAATCGCACTGTCTACCGAACCTTCCTCGTAAAATTTGTGGACCACGAGCTGCTATCAGGATCACAGAAACGCGAGGAGGTTTGTAAATACGACTCCGCTCCTGATATTAGATGTTAAGCTCACCCACCGTACTTCTCGCGCCATCTAGTGAGCGGCGCTTCAACGCATCAACCGTTTGCTACTGGCCAGGCGGTTACCCTACGTTACCGACCGGGCGAAAAATCTACAGGTTTCTTTGTTACCAACCGCTGATGCAAAAGAGATGGGATGAAGGTGCCACGAGACACAGACATTATTATTCACATATTCACAAAGTATTGTACCCTACATTTTCTGTTATAAACCTTCGTAAAGCAAAGAACGTATAGTTATTTCATCGGTAAACCCTCAGAGTGAGTGCTTTACATTAGATAAGCACGAATATCAAATCCATGGCATCGATACCTCTTGCCGTTTCTGCGATCCTGATACAGATCTTTACGCATCCGAAAATCGCACTGTCTACCGAACCTTTCTCGTAAAATTGGTGGACGACGAGCTGCTATCAGGATCACAGAAACGCGAGGAGGTTTGCAAATACGACTCTGCTCTTGCTATTAGATAAGCACGAATATCAAATCCATGGCATCGATACCTGTAATAACTGGGAGTGCGAACCAAACACCATTTACTTCATAACTGGTTTATTTCTAATCGAGTCGACTTCGACCCACTAGTTGACAAAAAACATACAAACATAAATACGAGTTTATTCCTAAACTCTACACCTTCACCCTTATTCCAAAAATACATATTTCCCGTATAAAAATAAACAACAAATATTCAAAACAAAATCACATCTCTATACTTATTGAAGGTCGACTAGAAGGAAATACATAACAGATAAATTTACCAGCAGTTAAAAAAAACAGTTATTTTCTTGGCCGTAAATTATACCTAGGAGACACATGGGTACTTATACCCGACTCACAACCTTGACTTTTTTGCTCCGGTAAAATGTTTTCATTTTCACCAGATGCCATGGAACTAGATTCTTCTGTGTTTATTTCTGATGGAACTGATAGGTTGGCTGGCGCACTCGTCTTTTTTACGAATCTGATCGCTGTGTCTTTTTACGATGGTATTGTTAGGAGTTTCCACCTCAAACACAGAAGAACCTAACTGGCTTTTAGGGTTGAATTTGCTTTTCCGTTTTTTGTTCAACCACTATTCTGTTATTGGGCCTTAGTAAATCTAAACGGGTTTTCAAATTTCGGCCAAACATCAGTTGTGCCGGAGTATAGCCAGCAGTGGCGTGCTCTGCATTTCTATATTGTAGCAAAAAGTCTAACAAAGCATTATCTAAATTTTTGTTTTCCATATTTGCTTTTTTTAACACAGATTTAATAAGTTTGACAGAATTTTCAGCCTGCCGATTGCTAGCAGGATGGTATGGAGGGGACTGTATAGCTCGAATACCGTTTTTTTGTAAATAGTTTGAAAATTCTGTCGACACAAGTAGAGGTTCATTATCAGAAACAATTGTGTCGGGTAACATAAAAGTCTGTCAATTCCCTTGGGACCCCATTATCTGGCCAGCCTGTTAGACAATACATATAAACTTTATTAAGAGCAACGTCTTTTTTTGTTTTAATGGCTACTTGCTTAAAACTAAATGGAGTATTATTTTCTAAATAAAATACATGACTGAAATCTACATAGTCCATCTTACTAGCTGTGTTTTCATCGGGTAAGCGAGATAAGCCGTCGGCATTTCCATTTTCTGTTGTTTTTACATATCTAATATCGTAGTCATATGATGCCAAGATAATGCTCCAACGCTGTAAGCGACTAGCTGCATTTATATATATTTATATTTCCTTTTTTTGCACCAAAAATTGCAACCAGAGGTTTATGATCCGCGATTAAAGTGAAATGGCGGCCGTATAAATACTGATTGAATTTTTTTAATCCAAAAATGATTGCACATGCTTCCCGGTCAATGCAAGAATAATTTTTCTCCGATGGAGTCAAGATTCTTGAAGCATAAGCAATTGGTCGGCTATCACCATTTGGAAAAACATGTGAAATCACGGCGGAAATTCCATAAGCACTAGCGTCGCAAGCTAGCGTTACAGTTTTATTGGGATCATAACGAACCAGTACTCTAGATGAAATCAAATCCCTTTTTATGTCATTGAAAGCCTTCTTTTGGATATGGGACCAAAAGACATTCAGATCCATGGCATCGATACTTCTTGCCTATTCTGCGATCCTGATACAGATCTGTAAGCTTCCGAAAATCGCACGGTCGACCAGACTTTTGTCGTAAAGTTGATGGACGACGAGTTGTTATCAGGATCACAGAAGCGCGAGGAGGTATGAGAATGGTCCTCCACCAATACTGTGACGTTGGCGCAAAATTTTGATCTTCGGCATCTATACTCTCAGGCATTTCTGCAATCCTAATACAAAATCTATATGATTCATTGGAGAATTGTTATCAGGTTTACAGAAAGGCGAGGAGGTATGCAAACGCCATTCTGCTCTTTGTATGAGATAAGCACGAAATTCAAATCCATGGCATCGATACCTCTTGCCGTTTCTGCGATCCTGATACAGATCTACAGGCTTTCGAAAATCGCACTGTCTACCAGACTTTTGTCGTGAAGTTGGTGGACGAGGAGTTGTTATCAGGATCACAGAAACGCGAGGAGGTATGAGAATGGTAATCTACCATGCTATGATGTTGGCGCGAAATTTTGATCTTTGGCATCTATACTCTTAGCTATTTCTGCAATCCTAATACAAAATCTATATGATTCATTGGAGAATTGTTATCAGGTTTACAGAAAGGCGAGGAGGTATGCAAACGCCATTCTGCTCTTTGTATGAGATAAGCACGAAATTCAAATCCATGACATTGATACCTCTTGCCGTTTCTGCAATCCTGATACAGATCTACAGGCTTTCGAAAATCGCACTGTCTACCAGACGTTTGTCGTGAAGTTGGTGGACGAGGAGTTGTTATCAGGATCACAGAAACGCGAGGAGGTATGAGAATGGTAATCTACCATGCTATGATGTTGGCGCGAAATTTTGATCTTTGGCATCTATACTCTTAGCCATTTCTGCAATCCTAATACAAAATCTATATGATTCATTGGAGAATTGTTATCAGGTTTACAGAAAGGCGAGGAGGTATGCAAACGCCATTCTGCTCTTTGTATGAGATAAGCACGAAATTCAAATCCATGGCATTGATACCTCTTGCCGTTTCTGCGATCCTGATACAGATCTACAGGCTTTCGAAAATTGCACTGTCTACCAGACTTTTGTCGTGAAATTGGTGGACGAGGAGTTGTTATCAGGATCACAGAAACGCGAGGAGGTATGAGAATGGTAATCTACCATGCTATGATGTTGGCGCGAAATTTTGATCTTTGGCGTCGGTACTCCTAGTCATTTCTGCAATCCTAATACAAATCTATATGATTCATTGGAGAATTGTTATCAGGTTTACAGAAAGGCGAGGAGGTATGCAAACGCCATTCTGCTCTTTGTATGAGATAAGCACGAAATTCAAATCCATGGCATTGATACCTCTTGCCGTTTCTGCGATCCTGATACAGATCTACAGGCTTTCGAAAATCGCACTGTCTACCAGACTTTTGTCGTGAAGTTGGTGGATGAGGAGTTGTTATCAGGATCACAGAAACGCGAGGAGGTATGAGAATGGTAATCTACCATGCTATGATGTTGACGCGAAATTTTGATCTTTGGCGTCGGTACTCCTAGTCATTTCTGCAATCCTAATACAAATCTATATGATTCATTGGGGAATTGTTGTCAGGTTTACAGGAAGGCGAGGAGGTATGCAAACGGCATTCTGCTATTTGTATGAGATAAGTACGAAATTCAAATCCATGGCATCGATACCTCTTGCCGTTTCTGCGATCCTGATACAGATCTATACGCATCCGAAAATCGCACTGTCTACCGAACCTTTCTCGTAAAATTTTTGGGACGACGAGCTGCTATCGGGATCACAGAAACGCGAGGAGGTTTGCAAATACGACTCTGCTCTTGCTATTAGATAAGCACGAATATCAAATCCATGGCATCGATACCTCTTGCCGTTTCTGCGATCCTGATACAGATCTATACGCATCCGAAGATCGCACTGTCTACCGAACTTTTCTCGTAAAATTGGTGGACGACGATCTGCTATCAGGATCACAGAAACGCGAGGAGGTTTGCAAATACGACTCTGCTCTTGCTATTAGATAAGCACGAATATCAAATCCATGGCATCGATACATCTTGCCGTTTCTGCGATCCTGATACAGATCTACAGTCTTTCGAAAATCGCACTGTCTACCAGACTTTTGTCAAGTCACGATTCTTGAAGCATAAGCAGTTGGTCGGCTATCACCATTTGGAAAAACATGTGAAATCACGGCGGACATTCCATAAGCACTAGCGTCGCAAGCTAGCGTTACAGTTTTATTGGGATCGTAATGAACCAGTACTCTAGATGAAATCAAATCTCTTTTTATGTCATTGAAAGCCTTCTTTTGGATATGGGACCAAAAGAAATGCTGGTTTTTCTTCAGCAGCTGATAAAGTGGTTGCAATTTAGAGCTTATGTCTGGTATGAATTTAGCATAATAATTTACCATGCCTAAGAAAGCCTTAACTTCTGTCACATTTGAGGGCGTTTTCATATTAACGATTGCTTCTATTTTTTGTTTATTGGTATGTAAACCATCTCTGTTGACTGTATAGCTCAAGTAGTCCAATTTTCGCACTCCAAAATGGCACTTCTCGAGATGAACAGTCAAATTGTATGTACTTAACTTCTCGAAAACCTTTATCAAGATTTGAAGGTGTTTCTGTCCGTTTTCAGTAGCTACTAGAATATCGTCGAGAAACACAGCTACACCTTCTAAATTGTTAAAGAGCTGCTCCACCATTTTCTGGAAGATGCCTGGACTCGTCCTTTATGTGTGTTTATTGTTACCAGTTTTTTTGATTCGTCATCTAAAGGAATTTGAGCATACGCCTGTGCCAGATCAATCTTACTAAAAACAGAGCAGTTTTTTACAATACTTAGTAAATCTTCAACTCTTGGTAAAGGGTATTTCGTAATGTGTAATTTGGGGTTTAAGGTGACCTTAAAGTCGCCACAAATTCGTACATCACCATTCTTTTTTAAAACGGGCACTATGGGTGTCGCCCAGTCGCTAAATTCTATGGGTGTTAAAATACCAGCCTTAGTTAAATCTTTAAGTTCTGTTTCGACTTTGGCTTTGAGAGCTATAGGTAGCGATCTAGGATTGCAATAAACGGGAAAAAACACCTCCGGAAATTTATTTCTCAATAGTTCTGATGCCCTCATTGAGAAATATTCCATTGAAACACATAATAAATCTAGTTTTTGGTACTGGTATTTTTCCACAAATATTAAAAAAAACCAAAGTGATACCTCTTCACAAACAAGGAGATAAAAAAGACATGAACAACTATAGACCCATTGCATTAATTCTATCATTCTATCCGAAACATGGCAAGTGGGCGATGTGACTCTGTTTCATTTAGAAGGGTACGATACATTGTATAATTTTGGTAACCATAATCAAAACGATGGAGTGATGGTGTATGTACGAAACAATCTGCCTTATAACCATAACATATTTACAATCAACAATGAACTAAAAGGTATCAATCTAACAATGCAAATTGAAAATCGTAGAGTCAAAATTACTTGTGTTTACCGACCACCATCTTCAGATCCTCATACATTTATAAGAGACATAGATGAACTATTAAAAAACAATAAAAACAATCACCTTCATAATCAAATATTTATAGGCGACATCAATATAAACATTTTAGAGGAAAATTCTATAGTGAAAGAATATTTAAACATTTTGTCAAGTAATGGTTTTTTATCATACATAAATAAAGTAACACGACCCACCAGTAAAACCTGCATTGATCACTGCTTTATAAAGGATATTTCCAATATTTTTTCTTACATGCCTATTATCTATGAAACCGATATTACAGATCATTATTCCACTGTATTATTGATATCTTCACAAAATAAAAACCAGAACTGCCCAAGGGCAAAAAATGAAAGAAACCTTGAATACAAATATTTCACTGACAACTCAAAATTAATATTTAACGCACAAACGGAATCGTGGGACGAAATTTTTTTAACAAATTCTTTAGACGAAGTTACAAATTTATTAATACACAAAATTCAAAAAGTAATTGAAGTTAGTACTAATAAGGTTAAAATAAGTCACAAGGAAAAAAGCAGAAATGATTGGATAACCAAAGGACTAATAAAATCTGCAAACGAAAAAGAAAGACTGTATAAAATCATGAAATATTTACCCTCGAAAGAAAATATAGATCATTATAATCAGTATAAAAACAAATTTATAGAACTTTTGAGAAAAGCAAAAAAAATTACTATATAAAACAATTGAATAATAATCCACATGACTCTAGAAACCTATGGTCCACTGTCAATGATATATTCAATAAGTCATCCTATTCAAAAAACAATATTAATGAAATAAAAACAAAAACAGGACAGAAAACAGACAATATTCAGCAAATATGTGATGAGTTCATAGAATTAGTAAAGTAAAAGTAAAGTACTTAATGAAGCATAATAAGTAAATGATAAAAATTTCAAAATGATTGCACTGCTAATATGTGTCGATGCACCCTGATGTGCTTCTGATCAGGTGGTCAATGTCCTCCTGTGGTATCTCATTCCAGGCAACCATCAACTCCTCTCGAAGTGCTTCTAGAGTCTGAGGAGGACGTTGCAAATTGAGCAATCTCCTACCCATCATATCCCACACGTGCTCAATTGGGGATAAGTCGGGAGATCTTGGTGGCCATGGTAACAATGTGACATCATTATGTTGAAAGAAGTCTATTGTGACTCTTGCAACATGTGGTCGGGCATTATCTTGTTGGAAAGTTGGATCTGCCAGGGTGTCAAGATAAGGCTGAACATTTTTAACTTGTTATTTACAGTAAGATAAATACATTCACCAACTTTTATTAAAATAAAACCATTTTTTTATTTTTTTTTTTTGACGGCGTCAACTTCTATGGTTATTAGCCGTATTCAATAATATATAAATATAATATATAAATCTAAAGTATAAAATATATAATCTCTTACATGTCTAAGTGGTAAGTGTCGCATTTTTAAAAAATTAAGTATGCAAATTCCAGATATTAATCGAAAAGGATATACTATTGTCATTTACTTTCAGATTCTATTAGCAACAAAAGATAATCTCTGGGAAATGTGACACGACTAAATTTGTCAGGCGTATATTCATTAATATTAATATTTTTTTTTTCAATTTAAATTAAATTAACCATTTAAACTGGGTGTTCGGATTTATATGTCACTTAGTATATTTCTGTTTAATGATGACGAGTGTTGCAAAATGTTGAAGTAAATTCTACCTTTTAACTATTTCCGAAGAGGAAATAGTCGCGCCACAGTGGGCATTCTCTCTTCAAAGAAGAAGAAAGTAATATTCCTCGCATTCGATTTTCGAATTTTTCTTCAAAGTGCCCCCTTCCGTTTTCAGCTAGGCACGCCCTTGCTATCATGGTTCGATTCCATAAAATCTGCAAGTACGCTCCTGGATGCTTTTTATCGAGTACAATTTGTTGACGAGTCGTTCACTGCCCACTTAAATAACAAACCTCTTCTCGGTGCATTTCCATTTGACGATAGAGAATAGTGTACAAGTTCAGTGATTGATAACATGAAATCGTCAGTCGGATTATCGTTAGTATTTTCTTTATGTCTGAGTTACATAAGTTGTGTGAAATATGAGCCGAATTGGGACAGTTTAGATAAAAGGCCTTTGCCGAAGTGGTTCGATGAGGTTAAAATCGGGATATTCCTGCATTGGAGCGTATTTTCAGTTCCCAGTTTTGGATCAGAATGGTTCTGGGAAGACTGGAAATCGGGTATGTACCAATCTTTGTCGATCTTCTATCTGGCGGTATATTCCACGCTCTATTCAAAACACGATTATAAGCACAGAAATAAACAAATACCTTTTTATAAACAAACTTCTATTTAGCTGTTCATAGGACGAACTAAAAATTCAAATCGATTGGAAATATTTAACCGATAATCAAGCTCATTAATCTCAAGTTTTCAAATAATAGCGTGTTATGCACTTTCTCCATCCTGCTGTCAAAACGTAAGATGCTTTTATTTGAAAATTTGTGATGAATGCGCATTATTGTTTTTTAAATATTTCCGATCAGAAAAAGTATTTTTATTTTTTACTTTATCTTATGAATTACTAATTTATTATTTTGTTTATTTCTATTCATTACTTTTCAGTATTTATGATGTAAAATAGCTGGTTTGATAGTTTCTATATAACTTTCATATATACTAAGTGACATATAAATCCGAACACCCAGTTTAAATTTTAATAATTATATATATATATATATATATAATTTTAAAATAAAACCATTTAAAATGGGTGTTCGGATTTATATGACACTTAGTATATCAGCCTACAAGTCGAAGAGGAAACATAGCCTCGTAATAGGAGAGCGCTGACGCTGACACGGATCAGTAGAAATCTAGAAATATCACAGCTTGCTGAAGAAGAGAAAATGCTATGAAAATCAAGGAGGCCATAAAGGCGTTCTTCAGTTGTACGAACAACTAACGATACGGCCCCAATAACCTTAGTCAGTTCAAAAATCGAATTAATAAAGTGCGATGCCCCTGCATTTAGGCTTCTGTCTACGTGGCTGCTTCGACAAAACAAAAGAAATATACGTTTTTTTCAGGTAAAGGCCCGTACGTACAGCTCATGAAACAGAACTACGCTCCGAATTTCAAGTACCAAGAATTTGCCAAGGAGTTTAGAGCTGAATTTTTCGACCCCCGAAAGTGGGCCAAGCTATTCAAAAAATCAGGAGCAAAGTATATTTCGAGAAACTTTATTTGCGTTCGTAGCTTTTTAATAAGCTGTTTTGTAGATACGTCGTATTGACGAGCAAACATCACGAAGGTTACACCTTGTGGCCATCAACATACTCTTATGGTTGGAATGCCAAAGACGTCGGACCGGGAAGGGATCTTGTAGGTAAGCAGAAAAGATCGCGTCGAGTAGGTTGACTCTGCACTTCCCATTCAACGGTGTAATCAGATCATAAAGAATTATGATCGAAATAAGCCCTGTTAAAACGCACATATAACACATAATTTAATGGATCAAGTCAGTCAAACAGGCACATACATTAAAAATTTGCATATTTGGCATGCCTTCGTGTACGACCCGATAGCATTAAATATTTAAAAAAAACGTTTGTTAAATATTTGTAGCGACAGATTTTTTTAATATTTAATAAATATATTTCTTATTTATTTATAAAATATTCATTCAATTTATTACGATTTATTACGCTTTATTACGATTTATTACGATTTATTACGATTTATTACGATTTATTACGATTTATTACGATTTATTACGATTTATTACGATTTATTACGATTTATTACGATTTATTATGATTTATTACGCTTTATTACGATTTATTACGAATTATAACGATTTATTACGATTTGTTACGATTTATTACGATTTATTACGATTTATTACGATTTATTACGATTTATTACGAATTATAACGATTTATTATGATTTATTACGATTTATTACGATTTATTACGATTTATTACGATTTATTACGATTTATTACGATTTATTACGATTTATTACGATTTATTACGATTTATTACGATTGATTACGATTTATTACGATTTATTACGATTTATTACGAATTATAACGATTTATTACGATATTTATTACGATTTATTACGATTTATTACGATTTATTACGATTTATTACGATTTATACGATTTATTACGATTTATTACGATTTATTACGATTTATTACGAATTATAACGATTTATTACGATTTATTACGATTTATTACGATATTTATTACGATTTATTACGATTTATTACGATTTATTACGATTTATTACGAATTATAACGATGTATTACGCTTTATTATGATTTATTACGATTTATTACGATTTATTACGATTTATACGATTTATTACGATTATTATGATTATTACGATTTATTACGATTTATTACGATTTATTACGATTTATTACGATTTATTACGATTTATTACGATTTATTACGATTATTACGATTTATTACGATTTATTACGATTTATTACGATTGATTACGATTTATTACGATTTATTACGATTTATTACGAATTACAACGATTTATTACGATATTTATTACGATTTATTACGATTTATTACGATTTATTACGATTTATTACGATTTATTACGATTTATTACGATTTATTACGATTTATTACGATTTATTACGATTTATTACGATTTATTACGAATTATAACGATTTATTACGATTTATTACGATTTATTACGATATTTATTACGATTTATTACGATTTATTACGATTTATTACGAATTATAACGATGTATTACGCTTTATTATGATTTATTACGATTTATTACGATTTATTACGATTTATTACGATTTATTACGATTTATTACGATTTATTATGATTTATTACGATTTATTACGATTTATTACGATTTATTACGATTTATTACGATTTATTACGATTTATTTCGATTTATTACGAATTATAACGATTTATTACGCTTTATTATGATTTATTACGATTTATTACGATTTATTACGATTTATTACGATTTATTACAATTTATTACGAATTATAACGATTTATTACGATTTATTACAGATGTTTGTAGTATATATACTAAGTGACATATAAATCCGAACACCCAGTTTAAATGGTTTTATTTTAATAAAATTTTGTATAAGTACTTAATGAAGCATAATAAGTAAATGATAAAAATTTCAAAATGATTGCACTGCTTTAAAGCCCTTTGACCTTTAATAATGTGTGGATGCACCCTGGTGTGCTTTTCTTTAATGTCCCCTCCCCTTTGATTTTTTGAACGGACCAATTCGAAAAATTAAAACTTGAGGTAATGAAATTGATGCGTCGATACCATATTTTAGAGTAAAATTGACAAATGAAAATGTCAAGATGGCCGCTGGGTGCTATCTTGGAAAAAAATTATATGAAAACGGGGGTCTTGTGGCACATCATTTTGAAGCTCCTGATGAGCCTATATATATACGTATGCCCTAGAATATAAAGTCAGTACCTTTACCTACTACAAAATGGTGGTACATTTAATTATTACTTGAACACAAACCCACTAACGTGCATATCTCTACAAATAATTGTAATTCCCTGCAGTATACACAGCAACAGCGATAAAAACTTGTTTTGTTATTTTTTGTTGACAGTGGCAAGAATATCATTACAGTTAAAATATTCTTATTTAGTTTTCGGTTTTAATGCTAGATACTGTTTGAACTGTTTTTAAAATGGTCAATTCTTGTCCACTGGAAGAAAAAATCGAAGCCATTTTTATGTATGGTGCGACGCGTAACTTTCACGAGACATAAAGGATTTTTAATGATCATTTCCCGAATCGTCCTATCTGCAGACAATAACTAAGGGAACTTGTATCTAAATTTACAGCTACTGGTAGAGTAAACAATAAAAAACCCCCGGGTCATCCGACCATCCCGGAAGAAAAGCAAGTTCAAATAATTGGTGAGATCATAGTAAATCCCCAACAGTCTACTTCCTCCATCGCGAATGTATGTAAGGTTTGTCCTTCTACTGTACGGAGACTTTTGAAAAAGAATAAGTATCACCCAAACAAAACTCAAATTGTACATCAGCTAACCGAAGATGACCCTGATCGAAGAACAGAATTCTGCGATACTATGACGGAAACCATTGCACGGCGTCCTACCTATATCCAAAATATTTGTTTTAGTGATGCATGTACATTTTTTCTCAACGGTAATGTGCATAGACAAAATTGTTTTTCTTGGAGTGACACCAATCCTCACGTCTTCCGGGAAGCTCATACTCAATATCTACAAAAAATTAACGATATTGGGAAATCATATTGTGGGGCCTCTATTCATCGAACAAACATTGACCGGGGAACTGTATTTGGATAGGCTGTAAAGTACTATTGACCCTCTAATCACCGAAATCGTCGAAGCGAATCCTAATGAATTCGCTACTGATATTGTATTCCAGCAAGATGGTGCTCCACCACACTATTACAAACAAGTTAGGAATTATTTCGATAACAATTTCCCCGGTCGTTGAGGTCCTGTGGAATGGCCAGCTCGCTCGCCAGATTTGACACCTTTAGACTATTTTCATATATCACGCATCAATTTCATTATCTCAAGTTTTAATTTTTTGAATTGATCCGTTCAAAAAATCAAAGGGGAGGGGACATTAAAGAAAGGCACTGTATATTTGCCAGCTGCAGCCAATATTGACACACTTCTTAACTGGGTGTCTGATAAACATACCGCTCTTTTTTACACTACGATGTGAAAAGGTAAACTCATCTATTCGCGTTGACTTCAGTCGCGTTGGGCTTTTTATGTTCTCTTTATTGACTTCATTTGCTTCTAGGAGAATTATCAAGAGCAGTGAGAGACGAAAACTTAACTTTCGGCCTGTATTATTCCCTCTACGAGTGGTTCAATCCTATGTACCTTTCCGACAAACAATCCAACTTCACGAATAATGAGTTCGTAGAAAAGAAAATGTTACCAGAGATGCACGAATTGGTGGAAAAATACAAACCGGCCGTCATATGGACGGACGGAGACTGGGAAGCGCATGATACTTACTTCAAATCTACGGAGTTTTTGGCTTGGTTGTACAACAAAAGTCCTGTTAGAGAGGATGTTGTTGTGAACGATAGATGGGGTATGGGGATTCCTTGCAAGCATGGGGATTTCTACACCTGCACAGATAGGTATAACCCAGGTAAAATTGAATCGATTATACTATTTCTATAATTCCACAAGGTTGTCTGGGGAGGAGTCGGTTTTTATAGAATTTAAGAAAGAAATTCGTTCCATCTTTCAACACAGACATTGACAACCTTCGGCCTTCTGCCAAAGGTTCATCTCACTCATTATTCCATGACCACCATTTTGTGCAATCATCAAGTGGCTTCACGACGTAATGCTCTAATGTTTTCTAAATAATTTTTAATCTGTCTTTAACTTGTCTTGTCATATTTTATATAATTTTAACCATTGTACCATGTATCCAGCTCTCACCATGTTACTGGACGTTTCCCTCATCCTATACGAAAACAACAATTAGCAACATCCTCACATACTACTGTAAGTTGATTCAATTTAAATTCATTTTACACTTTTGTTGCCACTGTTATCATTGTAATTGCAGCTCCTGATGATGATGGCAAAGTCCATTGAACGCTAGAGAGAATTAAAAAAGTATAAAGAGTCCTCTTTGCTTAAATTTTGTCGAAGTACCCAACAAAAGGCGAAAGCTTTAAATTTTCACCTAACTGGTCTAGACGACAATGACCACGTCTCTTCCGCCTTTTGTTGGGTACTTCGACAAAATTTAAGCACAGACGACTCTTTATACTTGATTACTCTCTAGCTTTCAATGGTCTTTGCCATCATCATCAGGAGAGTAGTATTTGAGGATGTTGCTAATTGTTTGCGTTAAGGATGAGGGAAACACCCAGTAACATGGTGAAAGCTGGATAATTTTTTAATCTGTTTTTAACTTGTTCTTGTCATACAGCTGTGTGTAGTTTGTATAATTTTGACCATTGTACCATTTATTCAGCTTTCACCATGTTACTGGGTGTTTCCCTCATCCTTAACGTAAACAACAATTAGCAACATCCTCACATACTACCGTAAGTAAATTTAAATTCATTTTACACTATTGTTACTACTGTTATCAATGTAATTGTAGCTCCTGATGATGATGGCAAAGACCATTGAAAGCTAGAGAGATTAAAAAAGTATAAAGAGTCCTCCTTGCTTAAATTTTGTCGAAGTACCCAACAAAAGGCGGGAGCTTTAATTTTTCACCTATATATATATATATATAGGTGATATATATATATATATATATATATATATATATATATATATATATATATTGAGACGTGGTCATTGTCTTCTAGACCAGTTAGGTGAAAAATTAAAGCTTCCGCCTTTTGTTGGGTACTTCGACAAATTTAAGCAAAGAGGACTCTTTATACTTTTTTAATTCTCTCTAGCTTTCAATGGACTTTGCCATCATCATCAGGTGCTGCAATTACAATGATAACAGTAGCAACAAAAGTGTAAAATGAATTTAAATTGACTCAACTTATAGTAGTATGTGAGGATGTTGCTAATTGTTGTTTACGTATAGGATGAGGGAAACGTCCAGTAACATGGTGAGAGCTGGATAGATGGTACAATGGTCAAAATTATATAAAATATGACAAGAACAAGTTAAAAACAGATTAAAAATTATTTAAAAAAAAATATTAGCACACGCCCACAATTCGTTCCATCTTTCAACACAGACATTGACAACCTTCGGCCTTCTGTCAAAGGGTTTCATCTCACTCACTATTCCATGACCACCATTTTGTGCAATCATCAAGTGGCTCCACGATGTAATGCTCTAATGTTTTTTAAATAATTTTTAATCTGTTTTTAACTTGTTCTCGTCATATTTTATATAATTTTGACCATTGTACCATCTATCCAGCTCTCACCATGTTACTGGACGTTTCCCTCATCCTATACGAAAACAACAATTAGCAACATCCTCACATACTACTGTAAGTTGATTCGATTTAAATTCATTTTACACTTTTGTTGCTACTGTTATCATTGTAATTGCAGCTCCTGATGATGATGGCAAAGTCCATTGAAAGCTAGAGAGAATTAAAAAAGTATAAAGAGTCCTTGATTATTTTATGCATTTCCGCACACCATTCAAAAACTAGTTTGTAAAGTTGTACTTTTTTCGTGCTAATTCTACTGCTAACTATGTTATCTACAAAATGACACCAAATTTCTTCTACGTTAAGTAATAAATGCTATCTAACATGGGTCAAAGTATACATAAAAATGACAAATCAGTCAGTTTCTTATAAATAGCTTGGACATGTTTAACGTTACAGAAGCTGTTCAAAATGCCCTCCATTATTGGTTATGCACATTGTAGTTCTTGAAACAATGTGTCGTGTTGAGCAGCGGGTCATATCCGTGTCAGCTCTAATTTCGTTCGCAGCGGTATGGATCGTTTCAACGAGCTCTTCCCGTGTCGTCGACACACGACAGTAGAGTTTTTGCTTCATTGTGCCCCAGAAAAAATAATCTATGGGCGTTAAATCGGGTGATCGGGGTGGCCAAGCGACAGTGCCTGCACGTCCTATCGATGGAGAATGTTGCCTATCCAAATGTTCTAGCGCAAAAGCGTGTCGGAGCTCCGACCGTATGTTGCGATGGTTGATAAGTGGCGTAGATCTGAAAACTCGGTACTTATAAGAAACTTTGATTTGTCATTTTTATGTATACTTTGACCCATATATATATATATATATATATATAGGTGAAAAATTAAAGCTTCCGCCTTTTGTTGGGTACTTCGACAAAATTTAAGCAAAGAGGACTCTTTATACTTTTTTTAATTCTCTCTAGCTTTCAATGGACTTTGCCATCATCATCAGGAGCTGCAATTACAATGATAACAGTAGCAACAAAAGTGTAAAATGAATTTAAATTGAATCAACTTACAGTAGTATGTGAGGATGTTGCTAATTGTTGTTTTCGTATAGGATGAGGGAAACGTCCAGTAACATGGTGAGAGCTGGATACATGGTACAATGGTTAAAATTATATAAAATATGACAAGACAAGTAAGTTGATTCAATTTAAATTCATTTTACACTTTTGTTGCTACTGTTATCATTGTAATTGCAGCTCCTGATGATGATGGCAAAGTCCATTGAAAGCTAGATAGAATTAAAAAAAGTATAAAGAGTCCTCTTTGCTTAAATTTTGTCGAAGTACCCAACAAAAGGCGGAAGCTTTAATTTTTCACCTAACTGGTTTAGACGACAATGACCACGTCTCAAGTTATATATATATATATATATATATATATATATATATATATAATTCATAGTGTATTGCCTTAACTGTTAGGAGAAGATATCCTTTCATTTCTTTGGGTAGAAGACAAAGTATTGCAAAAGTACACTTTTATAACTTAAAATCTGAAGCTTACGAAGAATTTTTTCTTCATCGTCTAACAATTACAATCCTCTTAATGATTCAGACATTCCATCAATTTCCAGAACTAGTTTCGCAGTTCGCAGTGCTCCCATACATTAAAGATCTAACACCAAAACTTTCTAGATTATGCAGCACTAAATTGCCGTATTGCTTACAAATCCACACTCAACAATCTCTTCTCCAAAATGAAAGATAGAGTTCCTCTGCTTGGCCTATCCAACATTGTCTACTCCATCAATTGTAATAATTGCAATCTGACATACATAGGTCAAACCTCAAGATCCCTTAAAGGTAGAATAACCTCACATAAAAGTGATGCCAGACTGCATCCAGAAAGATGTACTCTAGCTTCACACGTGAATTCCACAGGGCATCAAATGGGATACAACGATATCGTGGTGCTAGACAGAGAAAAACATCTATCAAAACGCCTGTTTTTTGGAAATGTCACATATCTTTATGACAGACAACTTCATGACCAAATTGGCGGATGTCAATCAACTGAGCATCGTCTACGCATATTTGCTGAACTGCTAAAAATTGGAAAAGCAACACATCTCCCCCAACACAGATTTGTCCCAATAATCGCTCATTCTACACACACTAATTTTTCACTATCTTGATAAAATCGAATCAAAATTTCTCAATGTTTTTGTCCTCAAGTGGTAATACCCCCTACGGGTTGTTTCAGTTGTTTGATAGGATAACATCCAAATCACACTCCTTCCAAAGCAACTTCTTTTGGGTTTTGAAAATTTCTTCACACTTCATCGGTCAACAATAGCGCAACCAACATTACAAAAACGCCTTACTATTAGGCAACACACTTCACAGTACTACATAATGGGTGACCTACCAATAAATTTCAAGGTCACACTCCTTCCAAAGCAACTTTTGGGTTTTGAAAATTTCTTCACACTTCATCGGTCAACAATAGCGCAACCTCTTGCACTATACATTACAAAAACGCCTTACTATTAGGCAACACACGTCACAGTACTACATAATGGGTGACCTACCAATACCTCTTAATAATGTATACATTACAAAAACGCCTTACTATTAGGCAACACACTTCACAGTACTACATAATGGGTGACCTACCAATACCTCTTAATAATGTATACATTACAAAAACGCCTTACTATTAGGCAACACACTTCACAGTACTACATAATGGGTGACCTACCAATACCTCTTAATAATGTATACATTACAAAAACGCCTTACTATTAGGCAACACACTTCACAGTACTACATAATGGGTGACCTACCAATAAATTTCAAGGTCACACTCCTTCCAAAGCAAATTTTGGGTTTTGAAAATTTCTTCACACTTCATCGGTCAACAATAGCGCAACCTCTTGCACTATACATTATAAAAACGCCTTACTATTAGGCAACACACGTCACAGTACTACATAATGGGTGACCTACCAATACCTCTTAATAATGTATACATTACAAAAACGCCTTACTATTAGGCAACACACTTCACAGTACTACATAATGGGTGACCTAGCAATACCTCTTAATAATGTATACATTACAAAAACGCCTTACTATTAGGCAACACACTTCACAGTACTACATAATGGGTGACCTACCAATACCTCTTAATAATGTATACATTACAAAAACGCCTTACTATTAGGCAACACACTTCACAGTACTACATAATGGGTGACCTACCAATACCTCTTAATAATGTATACATTACAAAAACGCCTTACTATTAGGCAACACACTTCACAGTACTACATAATGGGTGACCTACCAATACCTCTTGATAATGTATACATTACAAAAACGCCTTACTATTAGGCAACACACTTCACAGTACTACATAATGGGTGACCTAGCAATACCTCTTAATAATGTATACATTACAAAAACGCCTTACTATTAGGCAACACACTTCACAGTACTACATAATGGGTGACCTACCAATACCTCTTGATAATGTATACATTACAAAAACGCCTTACTATTAGGCAACACACGTCACAGTACTACATAATGGGTGACCTACCAATACCTCTTAATAATGTATACATTACAAAAACGCCTTACTATTAGGCAACACACTTCACAGTACTACATAATGGGTGACCTAGCAATACCTCTTAATAATGTATACATTACAAAAACGCCTTACTATTAGGCAACACACTTCACAGTACTACATAATGGGTGACCTACCAATACCTCTTAATAATGTATACATTACAAAAACGCCTTACTATTAGGCAACACACTTCACAGTACTACATAATGGGTGACCTACCAATACCTCTTAATAATGTATACATTACAAAAACGCCTTACTATTAGGCAACACACTTCACAGTACTACATAATGGGTGACCTACCAATACCTCTTGATAATGTATACATTACAAAAACGCCTTACTATTAGGCAACACACTTCACAGTACTACATAATGGGTGACCTAGCAATACCTCTTAATAATGTATACATTACAAAAACGCCTTACTATTAGGCAACACACTTCACAGTACTACATAATGGGTGACCTACCAATACCTCTTAATAATGTATACATTACAAAAACGCCTTACTATTAGGCAACACACTTCACAGTACTACATAATGGGTGACCTACCAATACCTCTTAATAATGTATACATTACAAAAACGCCTTACTATTAGGCAACACACCACAGTACTACATAATGGGTGACCTACCAATACCTCTTAATAATGTATACATTACAAAAACGCCTTACTATTAGGCAACACACGTCACAGTACTACATAATGGGTGACCTACCAATTCCTCTTAATAATGTATACATTACAAAAACGCCTTACTATTAGGCAACACACGTCACAGTACTACATAATGGGTGACCTACCAATACCTCTTAATAATGTATACATTACAAAAACGCCTTACTATTAGGCAACACACGTCACAGTACTACATAATGGGTGACCTACCAATACCTCTTGATAATGTATACATTACAAAAACGCCTTACTATTAGGCAACACACGTCACAGTACTACATAATGGGTGACCTACCAATACCTCTTAATAATGTATACATTACAAAAACGCCTTACTATTAGGCAACACACTTCACAGTACTACATAAAGGGTGACCTACCAATAAATTTCAAGGTCACACTCCTTCCAAAGCAACTTCTTTTGGGTTTTGAAAATTTCTTCACACTTCATCGGTCAACAATAGCGCAACCTCTTAATAATGTATACATTACAAAAACGCCTTACTATTAGGCAACACACTTCACAGTACTACATAATGGGTGACCTACCAATAAATTTCAAGGTCACACTCCTTCCAAAGCAACTTCTTTTGGGTTTTGAAAATTTCTTCACACTTCATCGGTCAACAATAGCGCAACCTCTTGCACTATACATTACAAAAACGCCTTACTATTAGGCAACACACTTCACAGTACTACATAAAGGGTGACCTACCAATAAATTTCAAGGTCACACTCCTTCCAAAGCAACTTCTTTTGGGTTTTGAAAATTTCTTCACACTTCATCGGTCAACAATAGCGCAACCTCTTGCACTATACATTACAAAAACGCCTTACTATTAGGCAACACACTTCACAGTACTACGTAAAGGGTGACCTACCAATAAATTTCAAGGTCACACTCCTTCCAAAGCAACTTCTTTTGGGTTTTGAAAATTTCTTCACACTTCATCGGTCAACAATAGCGCAACCTCTTAATAATGTATACATTACAAAAACGCCTTACTATTAGGCAACACACTTCACAGTACTACATAATGGGTGACCTACCAATAAATTTCAAGGTCACACTCCTTCCAAAGCAACTTCTTTTGGGTTTTGAAAATTTCTTCACACTTCATCGGTCAACAATAGCGCAACCTCTTGCACTATACATTACAAAAACGCCTCACTATTAGGCAACACACTTCACAGTACTACATAAAGGGTGACCTACCAATAAATTTCAAGGTCACACTCCTTCCAAAGCAACTTCTTTTGGGTTTTGAAAATTTCTTCACACTTCATCGGTCAACAATAGCGCAACCTCTTGCACTATACATTACAAAAACGCCTTACTATTAGGCAACACACTTCACAGTACTACATAATGGGTGACCTACCAATACCTCTTAATAATGTATACATTACAAAAACGCCTTACTATTAGGCAACACACTTCACAGTACTACATAATGGGTGACCTACCAATACCTCTTAATAATGTATACATTACAAAAACGCCTTACTATTAGGCAACACAATTCACAGTACTACATAATGGGTGACCTACCAATACCTCTTAATAATGTATACATTACAAAAACGCCTTACTATTAGGCAACACAATTCACAGTACTACATAATGGGTGACCTACCAATACCTCTTAATAATGTATACATTACAAAAACGCCTTACTATTAGGCAACACACTTCACAGTACTACGTAATGGGTGACCTACCAATACCTCTTAATAATGTATACCTTACAAAAACGCCTTACTATTAGGCAACACACTTCACAGTACTACATAATGGGTGACCTATCAATACCTCTTAATAATGTATACATTACAAAAACGCCTTACTATTAGGCAACACACGTCACAGTACTACTACATAATGGGTGACCTACCAATACCTCTTAATAATGTATACATTACAAAAACGCCTTACTATTAGGCAACACACTTCACAGTACTACATAATGGGTGACCTACCAATAAATTTCAAGGTCACACTCCTTCCAAAGCAACTTCTTTTGGGTTTTGAAAATTTCTTCACACTTCATCGGTCAACAATAGCGCAACCTCTTAATAATGTATACATTACAAAAACGCCTTAGTATTAGGCAACACACTTCACAGTACTACATAATGGGTGACCTACCAATACCTCTTAATAATGTATACATTACAAAAACGCCTTACTATTAGGCAACACACTTCACAGTACTACATAATGGGTGACCTACCAATACCTCTTAATAATGTATACATTACAAAAACGCCTTACTATTAGGCAACACACGTCACAGTACTACATAATGGGTGACCTACCAATACCTCTTAATAATGTATACATTACAAAAACGCCTTACTATTAGGCAACACACTTCACAGTACTACATAATGGGTGACCTACCAATACCTCTTAATAATGTATACATTACAAAAACGCCTTACTATTAGGCAACACACTTCACAGTACTACATAATGGGTGACCTACCAATACCTCTTAATAATGTATACATTACAAAAACGCCTTACTATTAGGCAACACACTTCACAGTACTACATAATGGGTGACCTACCAATACCTCTTAATAATGTATACATTACAAAAACGCCTTACTATTAGGCAACACACGTCACAGTACTACATAATGGGTGACCTACCAATACCTCTTAATAATGTATACATTACAAAAACGCCTTACTATTAGGCAACACACGTCACAGTACTACATAATGGGTGACCTACCAATACCTCTTAATAATGTATACATTACAAAAACGCCTTACTATTAGGCAACACACGTCACAGTACTACATAATGGGTGACCTACCAATACCTCTTAATAATGTATACATTACAAAAACGCCTTACTATTAGGCAACACACTTCACAGTACTACATAATGGGTGACCTAGCAATACCTCTTAATAATGTATACATTACAAAAACGCCTTACTATTAGGCAACACACTTCACAGTACTACATAATGGGTGACCTAGCAATACCTCTTAATAATGTATACATTACAAAAACGCCTTACTATTAGGCAACACACTTCACAGTACTACATAATGGGTGACCTACCAATACCTCTTAATAATGTATACATTACAAAAACGCCTTACTATTAGGCAACACACTTCACAGTACTACATAATGGGTGACCTACCAATACCTCTTAATAATGTATACATTACAAAAACGCCTTACTATTAGGCAACACACCACAGTACTACATAATGGGTGACCTACCAATACCTCTTAATAATGTATACATTACAAAAACGCCTTACTATTAGGCAACACACGTCACAGTACTACATAATGGGTGACCTACCAATTCCTCTTAATAATGTATACATTACAAAAACGCCTTACTATTAGGCAACACACGTCACAGTACTACATAATGGGTGACCTACCAATACCTCTTAATAATGTATACATTACAAAAACGCCTTACTATTAGGCAACACACGTCACAGTACTACATAATGGGTGACCTACCAATACCTCTTGATAATGTATACATTACAAAAACGCCTTACTATTAGGCAACACACGTCACAGTACTACATAATGGGTGACCTACCAATACCTCTTAATAATGTATACATTACAAAAACGCCTTACTATTAGGCAACACACTTCACAGTACTACATAAAGGGTGACCTACCAATAAATTTCAAGGTCACACTCCTTCCAAAGCAACTTCTTTTGGGTTTTGAAAATTTCTTCACACTTCATCGGTCAACAATAGCGCAACCTCTTAATAATGTATACATTACAAAAACGCCTTACTATTAGGCAACACACTTCACAGTACTACATAATGGGTGACCTACCAATAAATTTCAAGGTCACACTCCTTCCAAAGCAACTTCTTTTGGGTTTTGAAAATTTCTTCACACTTCATCGGTCAACAATAGCGCAACCTCTTGCACTATACATTACAAAAACGCCTTACTATTAGGCAACACACTTCACAGTACTACATAAAGGGTGACCTACCAATAAATTTCAAGGTCACACTCCTTCCAAAGCAACTTCTTTTGGGTTTTGAAAATTTCTTCACACTTCATCGGTCAACAATAGCGCAATCTCTTGCACTATACATTACAAAAACGCCTTACTATTAGGCAACACACTTCACAGTACTACGTAAAGGGTGACCTACCAATAAATTTCAAGGTCACACTCCTTCCAAAGCAACTTCTTTTGGGTTTTGAAAATTTCTTCACACTTCATCGGTCAACAATAGCGCAACCTCTTAATAATGTATACATTACAAAAACGCCTTACTATTAGGCAACACACTTCACAGTACTACATAATGGGTGACCTACCAATAAATTTCAAGGTCACACTCCTTCCAAAGCAACTTCTTTTGGGTTTTGAAAATTTCTTCACACTTCATCGGTCAACAATAGCGCAACCTCTTGCACTATACATTACAAAAACGCCTCACTATTAGGCAACACACTTCACAGTACTACATAAAGGGTGACCTACCAATAAATTTCAAGGTCACACTCCTTCCAAAGCAACTTCTTTTGGGTTTTGAAAATTTCTTCACACTTCATCGGTCAACAATAGCGCAACCTCTTGCACTATACATTACAAAAACGCCTTACTATTAGGCAACACACTTCACAGTACTACATAATGGGTGACCTACCAATACCTCTTAATAATGTATACATTACAAAAACGCCTTACTATTAGGCAACACACTTCACAGTACTACATAATGGGTGACCTACCAATACCTCTTAATAATGTATACATTACAAAAACGCCTTACTATTAGGCAACACAATTCACAGTACTACATAATGGGTGACCTACCAATACCTCTTAATAATGTATACATTACAAAAACGCCTTACTATTAGGCAACACAATTCACAGTACTACATAATGGGTGACCTACCAATACCTCTTAATAATGTATACATTACAAAAACGCCTTACTATTAGGCAACACACTTCACAGTACTACGTAATGGGTGACCTACCAATACCTCTTAATAATGTATACCTTACAAAAACGCCTTACTATTAGGCAACACACTTCACAGTACTACATAATGGGTGACCTATCAATACCTCTTAATAATGTATACATTACAAAAACGCCTTACTATTAGGCAACACACGTCACAGTACTACATAATGGGTGACCTACCAATACCTCTTAATAATGTATACATTACAAAAACGCCTTACTATTAGGCAACACACTTCACAGTACTACATAATGGGTGACCTACCAATAAATTTCAAGGTCACACTCCTTCCAAAGCAACTTCTTTTGGGTTTTGAAAATTTCTTCACACTTCATCGGTCAACAATAGCGCAACCTCTTAATAATGTATACATTACAAAAACGCCTTAGTATTAGGCAACACACTTCACAGTACTACATAATGGGTGACCTACCAATACCTCTTAATAATGTATACATTACAAAAACGCCTTACTATTAGGCAACACACGTCACAGTACTACATAATGGGTGACCTACCAATACCTCTTAATAATGTATACATTACAAAAACGCCTTACTATTAGGCAACACACTTCACAGTACTACATAATGGGTGACCTACCAATACCTCTTAATAATGTATACATTACAAAAACGCCTTACTATTAGGCAACACACTTCACAGTACTACATAATGGGTGACCTACCAATACCTCTTAATAATGTATACATTACAAAAACGCCTTACTATTAGGCAACACACTTCACAGTACTACATAATGGGTGACCTACCAATACCTCTTAATAATGTATACATTACAAAAACGCCTTACTATTAGGCAACACACGTCACAGTACTACATAATGGGTGACCTACCAATACCTCTTAATAATGTATACATTACAAAAACGCCTTACTATTAGGCAACACACGTCACAGTACTACATAATGGGTGACCTACCAATACCTCTTAATAATGTATACATTACAAAAACGCCTTACTATTAGGCAACACACGTCACAGTACTACATAATGGGTGACCTACCAATACCTCTTAATAATGTATACATTACAAAAACGCCTTACTATTAGGCAACACACTTCACAGTACTACATAATGGGTGACCTAGCAATACCTCTTAATAATGTATACATTACAAAAACGCCTTACTATTAGGCAACACACTTCACAGTACTACATAATGGGTGACCTACCAATACCTCTTAATAATGTATACATTACAAAAACGCCTTACTATTAGGCAACACACTTCACAGTACTACATAATGGGTGACCTACCAATACCTCTTAATAATGTATACATTACAAAAACGCCTTACTATTAGGCAACACACTTCACAGTACTACATAAAGGGTGACCTACCAATAAATTTCAAGGTCACACTCCTTCCAAAGCAACTTCTTTTGGGTTTTGAAAATTTCTTCACACTTCATCGGTCAACAATAGCGCAACCTCTTAATAATGTATACATTACAAAAACGCCTTACTATTAGGCAACACACTTCACAGTACTACATAATGGGTGACCTACCAATAAATTTCAAGGTCACACTCCTTCCAAAGCAACTTCTTTTGGGTTTTGAAAATTTCTTCACACTTCATCGGTCAACAATAGCGCAACCTCTTGCACTATACATTACAAAAACGCCTTACTATTAGGCAACACACTTCACAGTACTACATAAAGGGTGACCTACCAATAAATTTCAAGGTCACACTCCTTCCAAAGCAACTTCTTTTGGGTTTTGAAAATTTCTTCACACTTCATCGGTCAACAATAGCGCAACCTCTTAATAATGTATACATTACAAAAACGCCTTACTATTAGGCAACACACTTCACAGTACTACATAAAGGGTGACCTACCAATAAATTTCAAGGTCACACCTCATACGCTGCTGTAGAATTTCAGTCGGCCGGCACGTGTTTGATAATGTGGAGGTTATCAGTGGAGAAAAGATGAAATCTCGGGGGAATTTTCAATAGTTGATAGTTTCAAAATTTCTTCCAAAATCAATCAACGCCGAATTTTAATTAAAACCTTTAAAATGATTTGCCATTTAACAATAAAATAATTCCGTCCTAATCGAACCTCATCGGTCCAGTTTTTTATTCGTCGACTATGTGTTCCCTTCACTGTTGTTTAAAAAACAATTTCTGCAACAATCTCGCCGACTTAGTAAGTAAATAATTTTCTCCTAATTATTATTAGTTGCTATTTTAATAATTGTTTGCAGCTCCAGACGATGAAGAAAAAATTCTTCGAAAGCTTGAGATTTTAAGTTATAAGAGTGTACTTTTGCAATATTTTGCCTTCTACCCAAAGAAATTAAAGGATACATATATATACGGATAGTAAATAAAGTTTGAAAATCACTAATGAATACAGTATTTGAAAAATTGACAAAAAAACAAATTACTTTTATAGGGCTTCTAATAGTCTTAGTACATATTCCAAAAAAATAGTCTATACTTGTAATACAGTTATTCTACCGCATTTACTATATTGTTCAGCTATCTGGCAATGAAGCTGTATTCTCAAAATTACAAGTCCTGCAAAACAATGAGAATAATATTCGATAAAAGTAAGAAGTAAGTACAGCAAAATAAAATCTATGTTATAAGAATTGCAGTGGTTGAATATACAAAATTTCGTATCATATTTGGTTATTTTTAAATTTAAAATAAAAAATCATCTTTTGCCACAACATTTAGAGCACTACTTAGAATTGAATAATCATTACCACATATTATATAATACTATATAAGAGGAAATAACTTGAGACGTGGTCATTGTCGTCTAGACCAGTTAGGTGAAAAATTAAAGCTTCCGCCTTTTGTTGGGTACTTCGACAAAATTTAAGCAAAGAGGACTCTTTATACTTTTTTTAATTCTCTCTAGCTTTCAATGGACTTTGCCATAATCATCAGGAGCTGCAATTACAATGATAACAGTATCAACAAAAGTGTAAAATGAATTTAAATTGAATTGGATGTTTTTCCCTCATCCTATACGAAAACAACAATTAGCAACATCCTCACATACTACTGTAAGTAGATTCAATTTAAATTCATTTTACACTTTTGTTGATACTGTTATCATTGTAATTGCAGCTCCTGATGATGATGGCAAAGTCCATTGAAAGCTAGAGAGAATTAAAAAAAGTATAAAGAGTCCTCTTTGCTTAAATTTTGTCGAAGTACCCAACAAGAGGCGGAAGCTTTAATTTTTCACCTAAGAGGAAATATATAGATTTTCAATTAGAAAATTGCAACAGGCAAATCAATATTTCAGAAAGGATTAAGTACATACTTGAATTTAATAAACTAAATAATGATATAAAGTCTACTTGTAATTTAAATAGCTTTAAAAGAAAATTAAAGGAATATTTCATCGATAGTGAAAACTCTTAGAGATGTAAATTTTGTTTTTCTAAATATCTGTACCTGTTATGTAATTGTTGTAGTTTTTTAAAAGAATGTAATTGTAGCAATCATGCTGAATGAATCTTAAACAACAACAAACAAAGAAATGTATAAAATGAAAATCAAAACAATATCATTTATCAAGTCAAAGAAATTAGAAAAACTGCAAACGTTTAAAAAATGTCATCTTGTTGACTAGATAGCTGGTAGCGTGCAAACAGTTCATTCCGAGCCTGCTATAAGTTAGTTCCTAGTTGACATCTTGTAGGGAAGCTTACATGTCAAAAAAAACATACATCTCAAAAAAACGACATAATGTCACTTTTCAAGTTACGTCATACTTTTTCCGTAACATGCCGAGATTGAGCGAAGTAATCATTCCGAATTTTAAGATGGCACCCGTTCTGTCGTTTTTCGATGTACCAGATACGTCTTTCTCGTCTATCGTCCCGAAAACACCCAAAACAAAAAAAAACAAAGGGTCTATCTCCCCGGAAGACAATACGATAAATAAAATACACTAAGTGACATATAAATGCGAACACCCAGTTTAAATGGTTTTATTTTAATAAAAGTTGGTGTAAATAACAAGTGTAAAAATTTTCAGCCTTATCAGTTGGACATTCCGGTTTTTTTGCTGTTTTTTTTTTTAATTCACTAACGCTCTAAAAATGAATATTTCAGCCGCAGTAAAGAATCAACGTTGGCGGATTTTGGTTCTTGACATCCTTTACGATCGGTTACGATGCCTAGAGTACGGAGACCTGTACGATTTCGTCAACTTAGTGAGTTTGATAGGGGCCGTATAGTGGGACTTCGGGAAGCTGGACTTTCTTTTCGGGCAATTGCAGTTAGAGTGCAAAGAAGTGTAGACACTGTGGTTAGGTGATGTCAGGCATGACTTCGAGAAGGCCGAACGCAAAGAGCAAGGGGCACTGGACGCCGCCGTACAACAACAGACCGTGAAGATCGCCGCCTAAGATTATTGGCCTTAAGAGACCGTTTCTCCACTACCAGGTCCATTGCAAATGAATGGTTTGCCGAACACGGAAGACCTATTGGCATGCGAAGTGTTTACCGACGAATGAGAAGTTTTGGCTTGTTTTTATACCTCCCTTTAACTCGAGAACACCGACGTAATCGCATTGAGTGGTGCAGACAACGGTCACTCTGGGATCAGGAATGGAACAGTATTGTCTTTAGTGACGAGTCTCGATTTTGTTTAGGCATGCACGATGGTCGTGCCAGGGTTAGAAGGTGACGTGGTGAAAGGAGGAATCCACAGTTTTTTGTTGAAAAACATGTTCATCACACTGTTGGAGTTATGGTTTGGGGTGCTATAGCTTATGGTTCCAGGTCACCTTTAATCTTCATCAGAGATAACATGAACGCGCAGCGTTATATCCACGAAGTTCTAGAACCCCATCTTTTACCCTATCTTGACTCCCTGGCAGATCCAACTTTCCAACAAGATAATGCCCGACCACATCTTGCAAGAGTCACAATAGACTTCTTTCAACATAATGATGTCACATTGTTACCATGGCCACCAAGATCTCCCGACTTATCCCCAATTGAGCACGTGTGGGATATGATGGGTAGGAGATTTCTCAATTTGCAACGTCCTCCTCAGACTCTAGAAGCACTTCGAGAGGAGTTGGTGGTTGCCTGGAATGAGATACCACAGGAGGACATTGACCACCTGATCAGAAGCATGCCTAGGCGCGTAGCACATCAGGGTGCATCCACACATTATTAAAGGTCAAAGGGCTTTAAAGCAGTGCAATCATTTTGACATTTTTATCATTTACTTATTATGCTTCATTAAGTACTTATACAAAATTTTATTAAAATAAAACCATTTAAACTGGGTGATCGGATTTATATGTCACTTAGTATACAGGGTGTCCCAGAAGTCGACGTCAAGCCGAAACCGGGTGATAGGCAAAGTCATAACAGCTATCAGAAAAATATTTAAAAAAATTTTATGTATGTGTTTTGAAAATTATAGGTTTTTGAAAAAGATATAGAAATTTCACACCCTACGGCAGTCTGTCAACTCCTGTTACTACAAATATTAACTTTTTTTGGATTTTATTTTTACAATGTAATGATGAATAATGTATCTTCAAACTGGTGTCTCAACCTTACTGCCAACTTTTCTCGTTCAGGAAAAATTGCCACTTATTTCCCAGCCAAGTATTCCAAAGTAAAACTTTGCTCAACTTTAACTGGCTGTACTGGAAGAAAATGTACTACGAGAGTTTGGCAAGTAACCTTAAAAGTTGGCGCATTTAATAACGATTCCAAAATGGTATAACACTTAGAAGATTACTCGTTAACTTATGCACAATTTTTATTTGAAAAAAAACGATACTCTCTCACTGAAAGTGCATAGTGCGCTGGGCAGCCATCATGCTGAAACCACATGTCCCTGTAAATACTCAGTGGCACGTCCACCAATAAATTTTGTACATGATTTTTCAAAAAATCCAAATAAACTTCAGCACATTTAAGAAAGCTGGGTACATGACCCTGCATAACTTACACGAGTGGCACGTAGCAAACCCACATTTGATGAGAGAAGATAAATCTCAATATCGCTTCAAGATAAACCATTGGATAGGAATTTCAAATGGTAAAATAATCGGTCCGTTTGAGTTCCCAGAGATTTGGACTGCTGAGGTTTATTTAGGTTTTTTGCAAAATCATTTAGAAAATTTATTGGAGGACGTGCCACTGAGTATTTACAGGGACATGTGGTTTTAGCATGATGGCTGCCCAGCGCACTATGCACTCTCAGTGAGAGAGTATCTCGATCAAGACTTTCCAGGCAGATGGATAAGGCGGTCTGGTACAATACCGTGGCCAGCCCGATCACCTGATTTGAATCCTTTAGATTTTTTTACTGGGGAACTGTAAAAGAAAAAGTGTATTTCAACCCGATTCAAAACGTAGCTGAGCTACGGCACAGACTATTGGAAGCAGCTGAGTTTGTTAATAACTTCGCTCGTTTAATAACCCGATCTTTTTTAAGAAGATGTCGATCGTGTATTGCGGCTGAAGGAAAACAGTTTGAGCATTTGCTGTAAAGGTAAATCATTATCAGCAGCATTTTGACGCCCACTGTTGTGCAAAACGGTTATCCTTAAGGGTCCTTGTGCGTTTTCATAATCGCTGTTTAATTAGGAAATTTTGAAAAATTTTCATCAGTTTTTTTTTCAAATAATAATGGTGCATAAGTTAACGAGTAATCTTCTAAGTGTTATACCATTTTGGAATCGTTATTAAATGCGCCACCTTTTAAGGTTACTTGCCAAACTCTCGTAGTACATTTTCTTCCAGTACAGCCAGTTAAAGTTGAGCAAAGCTTTACTTTGGAATACTTGGTTGGGAAATAAGTGGCAATTTTTCCTGAACGAGAAAAGTTGGCAGTAAGGTTGAGACACCAGTTTGAAGATGCATTATTCATCATTACATTGTAAAAATAAAATCCAAAAAAAGTTAATATTTGTAGTAACAGGAGTTGACAGATTGCCGTAGGGTGTGAAATTTCTATATTTTTTTCAAAGACCTATAATTTTCAAAACACATACATAAAATTTTTTTAAATATTTTTCTGATAGCTGTTATGACTTTGCCTATTACCCGGTTTCGGCTTGACGTCGACTTCTGGGACACCCTGTATATTGTCATTGTTCCGAGGATCACCTTTGTCATTTGAAAAGTTTACAATAAAAAAGGTTCGTTAATACATGTGGATTTATTGTCCAGAAAAGCATGAAGGGTTATCGACATGTAAACCACAGGATAAGTTTCAGATGTTACATTATAGTATTTCTGGTTGCTTGAAACAAAAACATTTTTTACTTTGAACAATCAAGTATACCATTTTTAGGAACTTTGCAGAAACATAAGTGGGAAAACGCTATGTCTATAGACAAACAGTCTTGGGGATTCAGGAGAGAAGCAAATCTATCGGACTTCTTTACTATTGAGGAACTTTTGGTTGAACTGGCCTCAACCGTCAGCTGTGGAGGTAAATTTATATTATATTACATCGGATTAACGTATTCTACCTGAATATAGTCAACCTAATCCATCCACCATAGCTGGAGCGCCATCGATTGTCAAGCCTACCATTTTCGGTATTAAATTTTCCTCAGAATAGATTTTTAAAAGAAAAAAACAAGTCCTGCCCAGTAGTCTGTCCTTTTAGTGGAATAAACTTCAAAAGATATTTAATCGTGAAATCACTAAAAACCATCCTGACGAACACGGCCATGTGAGAGGTGTCAACGACATTCACTGTTAACTAATCAACTGATTTATTAATAGTTTTAGTTTTTCTGTTCTGGTCACAGAACGTAATGGGGATGATTTTTCAAAATTCGAATGTACAGTTTTATCCCTTTTTTAGGAAAGGAAACAGATGTATTACATAACAAACATACATTTTTACCTTTAACTTCTGTAAACAAATATTGTTCTTCCCGTTCCGAATGGAAACGGTACGTCTTCATCTTCTTACTACTGCTCATAATGTTTTTAATTGCAGGTCAACTCTAACCCAACCGCTGAACTTTGTACCGTTCAGTTTCGAACTGAGCGCGCCGTCGCCGCTCCTTGCGTATTTATTCCGTTTAAAGTAATCGAGTTCGTTCTCGTACAGATCGCTCACCGCAGTGTTGCCGCTGCTTGTGCTTATTATGAGAATCTACAAACTTTACGGAAGCTTCTATGATTTTTACACCTTTTGTATGTTGGCGACCGATAATAATAATAATAATAATAATAATAATAATAATAATAATAATATTTATTTACTCAATGTACAAATATAACAAACAATATGAGTAAATAAATATAAAATCAAAACAGGCCCAATAGAAGGCATCGCCTGTACATGGACCAATAATTTAAGTTGAAACTGTAGAATGCAAATGACAAAAAAGGACAAAAATTAGCTACAGTAGATTATGTATTTAGTTGATGTTCGTATTTATGAGTTTATGAATTTCAGTCCTAGATATAGAATGTAGCCACTTTTTTAAATTTCTTTTGAAACAATTTCCGAAACGTAAATCTTTTAAGTCTTTAGGTATAATTTCATAAAATTTAGGCGCTAAATAGAGATATGATCGCTGCATTATAGATTTATGCGGTTGAGGAACTACTGTGCCACGAATTTTGTACCTGGTACAGAGATTATGTTTAATTTTTTGGTCGGTGTTTACAAATTTATGGTAGTGAGTGATACTGTGTAAGAAATAAAGCTGTCTTATATCATACATTCGAACATCTGCGTATAATTTTTCAGTGGGATAAAGTTTCGGTTTTTTAAATATCATTTTTAGAATACTTTTTTGAAAAACATCTAAATTATAGATATGTGAGGAACGTGCAGCTCCCCATGCTAATATACCATATGTGAGATGAGGCTCAATCAGTGCATGGTATAATGTTCGAAGATATTTTTCTGTCAATATATTCCCAAAGTATTTAATTTTGTAGGATACAAATCTAACTTTCTTTAAAATATAATTGACATGGATGTCCCATCGTAAGTGAGGATCCAAGACCACTCCAAGGTATTTTATGTTGGGCACTCTATTAATTTGCATTTTTTGATCATTAATATTGAAGGAGAAATTTGTGTAATTTGGCAGATGTCTAGCATAAGATCCAAATGGCAAAAAATGTGTTTTAGAGTAGTTAATGCTTAATTTTCTACTGTTAAACCACCGAATAATTTTGATAAAATCATTTTCAATTACATTTTTCAGATCAGACCAGTCAGTGCCTTCATATAATATTGCAGTATCATCTGCAAAACTAGTTATTTTGCCAACACAATTAATTTGGAAAATATCATTTAAATATATATTGAATAACAGCGGACCTAAGACAGTTCCTTGTGGGACACCACACTTAATATGCATTTCTTTACTAAATGATCCTGATATCTGTACAGATTGTGGGCGATTTGACAAATAACTTTCGATCAGTGAGTACGCGTTTCCTCTGAAACCAATTCTCTCCAATGCTTCTAATAATAATTTGTGATTAACTGTGTCGAAAGCTTTCTTTAAATCAACAAAAATGCAGATTGAAGGGATTCTGTTATCAATATTTTGATATATTTGATTTACAATTTTAGTTATTGCGTCCGATGTAGCCTTCCCTTCTGTAAATCCATATTGATTTTCACTTAAAATTTTGAATTTTGTGAGGTATCGAATCATTCTAGTAGATAAAACTTTTTCAAAAACCTTTGCTACACTGGATATTATTGATATTGGTCTATCGTTGTTAACATCTGTTTTTGTTCCTGATTTATGTATCGGTATTATATTACGTTTTTTTAAAATTGAGGGATATATGCCAGATTCAAAGCATTTGTTGATTAGGTAAGTGAGTGGTTCTATTATGTCCTCGGCTATAATTTTCAAATGCTCGCTTTTAATACCATCGAACCCAGGACTTTTCCGATTTTTTAAGGACATAACGGTGGTGTATACTTCACATTGTTCGACTTTATCCAAAATAAATGAGTTCAAAGTTCTTTTTGGAGGCTGAGTATTTTGTACATTTGCTTGTATATTACTTGCTAAATTTTCGCCTATGTCAGTAAAGAATTGTACAAATTCATCGCATATCTGTTGAGTATTTTTTAATACTGTTCCCGATGTTGTATTTAACTCAGTGACACACTCTTTAAATTTTGTTTTCCCAGTAATCTCATCAATAGTTGTCCAAAGCCGATTAGGATCATTTAAGTTATTATTCAATTTATTTAAGTAATGTTTTCGTTTGGTTTGCCTTGCAAGCTCTATAAATTTATTTTTATATTGGTTGTAACAGTCGGTATTCTCTGTAGTTGGCGTTAGTTTCATTACATTATATAGTCTTTCTTTTTCTATTGCCGATGTTATTAATCCTTTGGTAATCCAGGCATTTCTGCTTTTCTCTTTGTGACTAATTATTACTTTATTGGTACTAATATCTATTAGTTTTTTTATTTTCTCTATGAACAGTCCCGTTGCTTTGTCTATATTATTTATAGAGTATAATTGTTCCCAGGATTCTTGTTTGACATTTGATATTAGTTTTGAATTGTCGACAAAAAATTTGTAATTTTCCTGGTTGTTATTAACGGTAGGGATGTTAGAATGTTTTTCATTTGAAGATATCAGTAAAATAGTGGAGAAGTGGTCAGTAATATCGCTTTCTAGGATTATTGGTATACAAGTAATCTTGTTGGATAGGTCTTTCACAAAGCAGTGATCTATACATCTATACATGCTTTAAATCATGAATGTTCTTGCTATTTTCAAGGTAATCTGCTGATGAACATCGGCCCGACAAAAGAAGGCACTATAACCCCAATTTTCGAGGAACGTCTCACCCAAATCGGTGACTGGTTGTCTATTAACGGCGAGGCGATCTACGGTACCAAACCATGGACACGTCAGAACGATACTAACGATGGAGATGTCTGGTATACGTCTAAAGGTGATGTAATTTACGCTATTCTTTTGAAATGGAAACCAACTTTGGAGCTGGACGCGCCTTTGGAACTGTATAAGCAACACTACTCTTGCTATTTGGTGGGACAGGAACAGCAGATTCCTCTAACGGTAAGTTTTGAGACTAGATAAATGTACTGTAGCTGTGGAAGATACTCGTTGATTAATATGGTGGAATATGGTATATATATCTCGTAAACTGTAAGACGTACGAAGTCGCTTAAAGGGGGGCAAAGTTGTGCATTTAGGTAATCGAAAAATGCCGCTTAGAAAGTTTCGAAATGCAAAGTACTTCCGGGGAGAGACGAAAAAAAATCTCGAAATTTTTTCCCGACTTTATTATTGTAGTGGGATTAGAATTTCCCTTGCCTTCCAGCAGCAACTTTAGTTTTTCTTATGGACATCATAATGGATTTTTGCACAGATGAATGGAGTTGTTAATTCTGATTCCAAAAATGGATAGCACGTCATATACTGACGCTGCCGAACCATAGTTATTTCAAAATAAGAAGAATTTTCTAGGTAGGCTTTGAAATTATCAGATAGTCATTTGTTTCGCATATCAGATTTATCCCAAAATCACTTTTACTGACGTTGTATGAGATGGGATTTCAAAATACTCATTAACAAGATGGCGTTGTCAAATTATCAAATCGACATTTCTTCGACAACATTGCTTTTTCATATGAACGCTATATTGGAATTTTGTACATTTAAATGGAGTTTTCAGTTCTAAATTCAGTGATATACAGCAGACGCTCGATAACGTAAACACGGGATAATGAAAACTTGCGCTAATGTAAACACAAACTTCGTTCTGTAGGATCAAACGGAACGCGCGATAACGTAAACAATGTGTACGCTCGATAACGTAAACAACTCTCGGCGCACGGAAACAGCGCGACGGTAAAATGCTGAAGCCTCGATGATTTATGTCGGGCGTCGGGGAGTCCCCGATTTATGATGTAGAGTGTAGGGGATTCACCTCTGCGATAAAATACGACAAACTCGGTCAGTCGTATGATCGTTTAGGATACGTTTATACGTACGTATGTATTTCATAAGTGAATACTTTGCACGCGTTAATATATTTTACGACTATGGCATCCACATCCTATAAAAGAAAGTGTTTAAAGTTGAGTGAGAGAGTGAAAATCATAGACGAAGTTGCACTAGGTGTGGGAGTGACACAGTTAGCAAAAAAATATGGAGTATCGAAAGCAACAATCTGTAAAATTAAGCGTATGAAAACTCAAATTTTACAAAGAACGTGCAATACATTTGGAGGTCCCGTTAAAAGAAAGACTTAAAAAAATGCGAATGCACCTAAAATGGAAAAATCCCTGTATAAGTGGTTTTTAAAACAACGGGAAAATCATGTCCCAGTTAGTGGCGAAGTACTTAAACAGAGAGCGAGACTGTTAAATGAAAAACTGATAGAAACTGAAAATTTCGTAGCTAGTGATGGTCGGCTACGATTCAAAACAAGATATGGAATTTGACTGCTTTCTATATCTGCTGAAAAATTATCAGCACAACCACAATTAGTGCAACCATTCAAAGAAAAATTGATGAAAACAATTACCGAGCTAGATTTAAGAATGGAACAAATTTACAACGCAGATGAAAGTGGCCTTTATTGGAAACTGTTACCAGAGAAATCCTATGCTGCATCGTTTGAAAAATCTGCCCCGGGAAGAAAGCCGGAGAAACAACGAATAACGTTTCTAGCCTGCACTAATGCTAATGGTTCACACAAAATAAAGCCACTGGTAATTGGGAAAGCAAAAAATCCGCGCTCATTTAAAAATGTTAATATCCCTGTTGATTATGACTGTTCAAAAACCGCTTGGATGACTAGCAGTATATTCCTGAAATGGTTCCACAGGTGGTTTGTCCCTCAGGTATGAAAATCAATTATCACAAATGCTCTATTCATAATTTGAAGATGTGTTTTCAATTTGTAGGTAAAAGGTTTCCTAAAACAACAGAAGCTTCCAGTAAAAGCGTTGTTACTATTGGATAATGCACCAAGTCATCCTCCCGAGCAACAACTGAGGAGCAGGGATGGGTCAATTTTCGTCATGTACATGCCGCCCAACGTAACACCGTTAATTCAACCGATGGACCAGAATATAATAAAACTCACCAAACTATACTATAGGAAGTTTCTACTTTCGTCTGTATTATCAAAGAATCCTGAAAACTTATCTGAGGCTTTAAAAAAAGTAACATTACGAGAAGCTGTTTTAGATTTACATATGGCCGCAATGAACTTAACCACCAAACTATTCAAAAAAGTTGGAACAATCTATTTTGTACCAATAATGAAGATGATGAAGAAGACGATGTCCCCTTAAGCGTAATTAGAGAACGTTTGCGATCCAATAATGATAATGTTATTAGTGTGTCATTGGATGTTGTTGATTTATTGAAAACAGTGAATCCCAACATTGTTTGTACTCCTGCTGATATTAATTTATGGAACGAAGATAAGCAGACGAATGATGCTGATAAGGAGGAGGATATTGACAGTGAGGATGATGAGAACGATCCCATTGAAGTCAGAAGTATAGTGACTGACGCGCAAGCTATACAAGTTTTTAACCAAGCTTTAGATTGGGCTGAAAGAAAAGAAGTTTCATACACGGATATTTTAGTTCTTCGTAAATTACGGGCGCAGGCATTGGGAGACAATGCTAAGCGCAAATTTACGCAGACAAAAATTGTTAATTATTTTTCTTCTAATTAAAAAAATACTTATCGCTGTTAGAATATTTGTTTATTTTGTTATAAACAGTATGTATTAAACGTTTCTTTTAATAAATTAAATATTATATAAATCACGTGCGCTAATGTAAACATTTCGATAATGTGAACCACACTTGGATGAAATTAGTTTACATTATCGAGCGTCTGCTGTATTTCCTTGGTTCGATGAAAATTATAAGAAAGTTAATAGAGGTATGGTGAAATCTGAACACAGAATGAAAATTTTCTTGATAGTTGCAACAATAATAATCTTAAATAGGCAGAGGTAAGTCATCAGTCGTTGAAAATATTGTCCGTCATTTTGTAGGCAAAGCCAGATTCTTCTCTGCATATTGGCTCGATTTATTTCTCTTCTTTTCAGTTTCCCGAAATATGTCTCTATATTTAATTTGAGGTCTAGCCTGGTATACGAAACAAATGAAATCTGATAATTTCAAGGCCTACCTAGGAACGTGTTTTTCAGGAATATCGAGGGTTTGTCAATATATCATGTATGACATATACATTTTTCCGGCCAAAAATCCAATACGGCGTCTACATGGAAAAATAAAGTTAGTGCTGGAGAACAAGAGATGAAACATTATACTGAAATTCTAAGTACGCAATTTTGTAGCGGAGAAAAAGTTAATGTACAATTTATTTTGTAATGCCACTACAAATAAAGTCAGGAAACAATCAAAGTGTTTTTGGGATAAATCGAAACAAATGGCTCTGCTAATTTAAAGGAATTTTTTTTTTGAATAACTAAGGTGTGGCAATATCAATGTATACTAAGTGACATATAAATCCGAACACCCAGTTTAAATGGTTTTATTTTAATAAAATTTTGTATAAGTACGTAGTCGTGCCATAAGTTCTGTCCCATGATAATCTCATGATAAAAATGAAACAAGATAAGATATATTTATATGAAAGATATTATTTATTCGACAACATTTTTAGAATTCATAATCAAACAGTTTTATTCAAAATGTCCCCCCTTGGCCTTCACACACTGCTTCAATCTCGCGGGCCACTCATCTATCACTGCACGCACAGCTTCCAAAGGAATAGCTGCCGCTGGTCGGATCAAATCCGCTTTCAGGGACTCGATATTACGGTGGGCTTTGGAGCAGGCCAACTGCTCTAGCAGGTCCCACAACTTGTAGTCTAAAGGATTGAGGTCCGGACTCCCTGAGGGCCAATCTTCCGCAGCAATGAACTCTGGCACATTGCTTTCCAGCCAGCGCTGCGTACTCTTAGCCTTGTGAGCGGGGGCGGAATCCTGCTGGTAGACCCAGTGTTGGTTGGCAAACAATGTACCACTTAAAGGCTTGACGATAGGATCCAGTATGTCGCTCTGATAGTTTGCCGCTTTTGTTTTCACGCCCTGTTTACAGAAATGGAGCTGAGTGACCCCTTCGTAGGACACTCCCCACCAAACCATGACTGACGCAGGGTGGTGGCCTCTCTCAACTCTCGGAATGATCTCCGAAGCTTCCTGTGAACTCCTTGCATACACTTTGTCATTTTGTCGGTTGAATTTTTCTTCTATGGTGAAGATTTTCTCATCCGTGAACAAAATCTTTCGGAATCCCCCAGCTGCGTACCTCTCCAAGAGCTTCTTGGATCTTGTCGCCCTGATGTGTCGCAAGGTGGCCGTAAGTCGCTGGCCCGTACGTCTCCGGTAAGCCCCTAGCCCTAGGTCTTGTTTAATGATGCGCGACATCGTCCGGACAGGAATCTTCATTTCCCTGGATAGGATCTTCTGCTTCCGGAGTGGATTCCTTTGAATCCTGGCTTTTACGGCTTTGATGGCTGCTGGAGTCCTTACTTGACGAGGTCTTCCGCTTCTTGGCCTGTCATCAACAGAGGACGTCTCATTGTACCGCTGAATGGTCCTAGACACAAATTTACGCGATATTTGAAGGCCGCATAAGAGTTCAAAAATCTGACTAGCACTGTGATTACACTTATGTAAAGCTATCACTGCAATACGGTTCTCTGCCTTGCCCCACTCCATCGTTATGCTTCGAAAGATCAATACAAACTGAGGTATATGTAATTACCCGAAAAGCGCTTAATCAACTGACACCACAATGTAAACAATCGGACAAGGATTAACAGGTCTACACTTGTTTGAAAACGAGGGACAGAACTTATGGCATGACTACGTACTTAATGAAGCATAATACGTAAATGATAAAAATTTCAAAATGATTGCACTGCTTTAAAGCCCTTTGACCTTTAATAATCTGTGGATTCACCCTGATGTGCACACTTCGCATGCCAATAGGTCTTCCGTGTTCTGCAAACCATTCATTTGCACTGGATCTGTTAGTGGAGAAACGGTCCCTTAAGGCCAATAATCTTAGGCGGCGATCTTCACGGTCTGTTGTTCTACGGCGGCGTCCAGTGCCCCGTGCACTTTGCGTACGGCCTTCTCGAAGCCATGCCTGACAACACCTAACCACAGTGTCTACACTTCTTTGCACTCTAACTGCAATTGCCCGAAAAGAAAGTCCAGCTTCCCGAAGTCCCACTATACGGCCCCTATCAAACTCACTAAGTTGACGAAATCGTACAGGTCTCCGTACTCTAGGCATCGTAACCGAACGTAAAGGATGTCAAGAACCAAAATCCGCCAACGTTGATTCTTTACTGCGGCTGAAATATTCATTTTTAGAGCGTTAGTGAATTTTTCCTAAAACTTCAACACTCCGAGTTTTTGTAAGGAAATATTTTTGGACCATAGCTTATAAAGCAGACTAACATTAATTTTTCATGTAGATTCACACCCTTAAATATTCGCATATGATTAAAGAAGACCCTGTATATCTTTGGAATCAGAATTAAAAGCTCTATTCATCTGTGCAAAAATTCAATTCAATATGGCGTCCATAAGCAAAAATAAACTTGATGCTGGATGACAATAGACGAAACGTCATATTGAAATTTGAATTATGCCTTCTTGTAGAGGAGAAATAGTGGTAATGTTAATGTGCAATTTACATGGAAATCCCACTACAAATAAAGTCACGAAAAAATTCAAACGATTTTGGGAAAATTCGTTTTTTCCCAGTCTCTCTGGAAGTTCTTTAAATTTCGAAACTTTCTAAGCAGCATTTTAAATACATTATTTCAGAAATTTCAAAAAAGATATTACTTTTATAGAGTTTCCCAGAATCTTAGTATGGATTCCAAAACAATTGTGTAATACGTCTGTAATGCTTCCCCATTTTTTATATTGTTCAACCATCTTATTTACAGCAAATGAAAAGTGACATTAAAAGTTCTACAAAATAAAGCTATGAGAATCATTTTAAATAAAAACAAATATGCTAGGATTATATCTATGTTAGAAGAACAACAGTGCTTGAATGCAAAAAACTTCATATGTTATTTAGTTCTCATTTTGATATTCAAATTAAAAAATAATTTATTACCACCACATTTAGAGAACTTCACAAAATTAAATAGTCATTATCATAACTACGAAACTAGAAGGCAGTACAGATTTTCGTCTAGAGAATTGTAATGGGTTGTCCAATAGGGACGCAGGAAAGTAAACGTCAATTTGACATAGACGCCATCTTTGTTTTCTGTCACCGACATGTCATTTTGTTAGTTGAATGTTTACCATTTATCGCTATGGAGTCGTATTCGATTGAAGACCGCATTCAAGTTATTCAAGAGCACTACGAAAATGGTGCAAAAATAAAAAACACGTTTCGCGCGCTTCGTGAACATTTCGGTCGCAACAACCGCCCAAACGAAACAACCATCGTCTGGTGCGTAAATTCGAGGCAACAGGTTCTGTGGCAAATCTGCCAGGCTCTGGCCGGCCAAGGAGCGTTCGCACACCGGAAAATATTGCTGTTGTGAAGGAGAGTGTGAGGGACGATCCGAAACAATCAACAACGCGTCGATCCCAAGAATTGGGCATTTCGAGAACCAGTTTGCTCCGCATTCTCCACAAGGATTTGAATGTACACGCCTACAAGATCCAATTGACGGAAGAGCTGCGTCGGGCCGACCATTTTTCGCGCCGAACTTAATGCCAATTTTTCATCAAAAATCATGTTCAGCGACGAAGCGCATTTCACTTTGAATGGGACAGTAAACAAGCAAAACTGCCGTATCTGGGCGAACGAAAATCCCCGTGAGTATCAAGAGCAGCCGATGCATCCTCAAAAAGTGACTGTGTGGTGTGCATTGTGGTCAAAAGGCATCATCGAACCTTACTTTTTCGAAAATGCGGCCGGGGACGCCGTTACCGTCAATTCTGAGCGATATCACGTGATGATAGAGGACTATTTTTTGCCGCAACTTGAAGGAATGGATATGGACGATGTTTATTTCCAACAAGACGGTGCAACATGCCACACAACCAACGTCAATATCCATCGATTGCAGTCCTTCTTCGGTGATCGCGTGATTTCGCGCAGAGGAAATGTGCCATAGCCACCAAGATCGTGGACTTCTTTTTATGGGGATATTTGAAAAGCAAAGTCTACGTCAACAAACCTGCCAACCTCCAAGAACTCAAAAACAACATCATTGCCGAGATAAATGCCATAGAACCGACCATGTTGCAAAATGTCATTGAAAATTTCCACCATCGCATTGACGTCTGTAAATTCAGTCGTGCTGAACATTTGAGCGATATTATTTTTCATACATAAATGTTATAAATGAACCTTCAAAATAAAGTACCCAACTTGATTTGAATATCAATCTTTCTTGTTTTAATATGCGTTTACTTTCCTGCGTCCGTTTTCCAGTATTCGAGTTTAAAAATGTTTAAGGTAAAATTAAAAAATCACTATGAATACTCAAAATGCATAGTGATTTCAATAGACGAGAATGTAAAATTACAGAAAATATATCCTAAAAATATGAAAACGAATATTTGTACAAAATTGACAATGCTAAATAAATCTTCAACAAGCAAATCAATAAAATAAATAAATCGAAGAATGAAATGTCCTAGGCATGCAAGTTACCTGTCAATTAACGACCGCCATACAACAAACAAAAAACTAAATCTATGACTTGGGTCCATCTTTTTTAATAAAAATCTATACAGCTTTGAGTACTCACTCACGCAGAAGCGCGTTAGGGTTTTTAAACTGTATAACAATTACGTTTCTTTTTCAGTTCACAACAGCAAAGGACAAGGCGCAAATCACCATGCCACCTCTTCATACAACCAAGAGCAAGTGGGCTTATGTATTGAAGTTTCAAAGGGCACCGCAAATTCTACGAAAGAACCAATAGTCGAGATGTTCGAAATATATTTATTTGAAGTGTACGTAAACAAAAATAAAATGCTCGAAAATTCGACATTTTTCAATTCCAACGAAGAATATAATATTTTAATTATAAAAATGCAATATGCGTATTTGATCTATAAAAATTCATCGTTCGTATTTGATCTGTTTCACAACTGTGAGACTTCATAGAGGTAGGCAGCCAATAATTTAGTCTGCAAAAAAAAATAATAATAATATAAAGTTGTCAGATAATATGGAAGCAAATTTGGAGTATTCTGGGATCAAAGAATATAGTGGTGGTAAATACGTTACAGTTGGAATTGACTGTGACCAAGGGTATCCCAAAAAAATTAATTCTTCAACTGCATAGCCTCTATTTTTCCATTTGACTAATATCTCAAACAATAAATTGCTACAGTATATTCAGATAAGAGATAGACCGGATGTAAACAAAAGGTTCGGGTGATTTTCACGCTAACGCCGCCGTCTCGACGTAAAACAGGAGCCCTCATTGGTCAATTCGCAATTAAATGCCTATGCCGAGCGGCAGAGCAGTCGTATCAAGGCAGAGTCACATTCAGGTTCAGACGTGTTACGTATGTCGTGTGCATCATTGCAATTTGATATTTCTTTGGACGTTTTCGTTTGTTATCTTATTAAGTTGTTGAGTTTGTCGTTGTTATTGTTATACCTTGTTATTGATTGTTATTGTTATCAACTGCTTGCGCAAAATGCCCAGTAGTACAGATACTGCCGATGAAGTTGTAAACTCCTGTAGTCCACCTAGGAAACGCTCTACAAAAGACACCTGAGTGCAGAAATGAAAGAGGTCATTTTGAATATATATAAGATCGAGCGCGAGGAGAACGAGGCATCAACCATCAAAGAAATTGTTGTAAAGGTTTCTCACAAAGTTGGGGTGTGTCGCGCATCAGTGTTTAATGTGTTAAGACAATACAAAAAAAATCACACCTTTTCTGAGCCAATGACCAGTAAACATCGCAAAAGTATTGTTAAATCATTGGATGAAGCTGATAAGCATGCGATTAGGAGGAAAGTGCACGAATTCTTCTTTAGAAATGAAATACCTACTATAGATAAAGTACTGCAGGAGGTAAATGGAGATACAACGTTGCCAAATTTCAAACGATCAACTTTCCATGCGTTACTGAAACATTTAAATTTCAAATGGAAAAAACGGGGTCGTAATAGTTTACTACTGGATAGAGAAGAAATTGTGCTATGGAGGAGGGATTATTTAACAAAAATTGGGAAATATAGAAATCAAAACAGGAAGATTTATTACCTTGATGAAACATGGGTAAACGCAGGACACACTACAAGTAAAGTATGGGTTGATGATTCTGTAACTTCATCCAGGAGGGCCTTTCTAGATGGACTGTCCACCGGATTAAAAAATCCAGCAGGTAAATACGAGTAATAGACAACAATCGGATGTTTTTCAAACCTTGGGAACAAGGTTCTAAACATTAATTCCAGTGGGCAGATAAAACATATTACAAGTAACAAAACTTTTATAACTTTCGATAAAATGCGTGGATGTTTTATTGTCATTTTCATTTGTTAGAACTTTTTTAAGCCATGTTTTTATGTGTTTTCGATATTTCAATAATTTTTTAATATAATCTTAAAATATGTCGAATATTATAAACTTAAAAAAGTTACTAAGTTTTATATTGTGTACCGTTCCTAATATTTCTAATCATTTTAATTCATACTTTAAGCTTTATAAAGTTATAATTTGTTAATATTAATATTTGCGCGTATTTCAGGTTCCTGATCATTCATTTTTTAAAGGTTTATAACTTTAAATTAAATTGTGAAGCGCTGAGTAATCATACGACGTTCAATATTCTTTCTTTCAATATGACTAAATAATCCCAATTATAGCAATCTGATACTCATGTCTCAATGTTTTTTCGCTGAATGTGATGAAAACATTTGAAAAAGGTTCGCTTATTGAAATAAATCTACACCAGTTAGTACTTCGATTTCCAGGTAAAGGGAAAAGGCTCATTATCTGCCATATTGGCAGTGAAGATTGATTTGTTGTTGACGGTCTGTGGTGCTTTGAGTCTACCACGAGGAAATGAATGGCGAATCGTTTGAACAGTGGTTTTCAAAAATTTTACCGAACTTAGAGGAAAACGCAGTAATTGTGTTGGATAATGCGCCTTATCATTCTCGAAGAATGGAGAAGGTCCCAACAACGGCTTCAAGGAAAGTTGATGTTCAAAATTGGCTCCGCTCGAAAAATATCAACTTTGAAGAAGCAATGCTGAAATTACAATTATTAAGAATTGTCAAGGATCACAAGGCGGAATATCAAAAATACGCCATTGACGAAATGGCAGCAAGTCAAAATAAAACTGTGCTCCGTTTACCTCCATACCATTGCGAGCTCAATCCGATTGAGCTCATATGGGCAGAGGTTAAAAATTATATAGCTAAGCACAATACAACTTTTAAATTTTGTGACCTCAAAAGACTTTTCAAAGAAGCACTAGAATTAATAACAGCGCAAAAATGGGAAAACTGTATTAAGCACGTGAAAGACAAAGTTGAAAAGAGAATGTGGGAACTGGACAATATTTTAGAGGAACAAGTCGAGCCATACATTATTGATGTTGGTGCTTCAGGCAGTAGCGATGATGAAAGCTCATCAAGCTCATCTTTCCAATAAAAGATGTCGTTCATCAAATTCGGTAAGTTATAAGTAATTATAAAGCTACTGTATTTTTTAATTAATTATTGACATTTTTGAACCCATTTTGGCAAAACCTATTCATGAATCTACTTTCTGACAATGTTCAACCATGCACATTTTTTTACGGTTTGAACGTTTTAATTTGGTTACATATTTACCTAGAAATCAAAAAATATACTAATCAATATTCTAAAAGCAATTTTAAGAGATATACGATTATTTTTAATTTAGGCTAATTTAAACGCCATTTTGAGATTATATTCGACTGTATTTCACCAAACATCAGGCGGCATCCGAAGCTGGAAATCGAAGCGAAAATTTTGAAACCCTTATGTATATTTACATCATTATATATTTCTTACCCCACCCCCACATGATCCTATATCCATCACCAATCGTATACACATCGAATTGTGCTAATTTACTACAAAGTTACGCAAAGCAGCATCTACTATCTAAAATATGTACTGCGTGACTCTTAATACGTCCCTGCCGAATGTTACAGCGTTCGATGATCACGTGGTCTTGTTTATGTCCGGTCTATCTCTTATCTGAATATACTGTAGATAAATTTAAGATTCGACCGCCAGGCGCCATGCTTCAAGCTCGATGAATAGCCAGAGCAATGTATTCATTAAAGATACCGTTACTAAGTTCCCAGCTCAAATTTCTATTTTCTAATTTCTACTAAGCGTAGGATATCTGCCTGTTAATTGACAAAACCGTTCCAAAAGCAGCTTATTCTGTTTGACGATGACGTCGATGAAGAACCTAAGTAAAAATTGTTGCTAATTTATCCAAAGAAAGTCCATCTGCCCACGGTAAACGCTACAAGCATCTAAAGAAAAAACAATTTTTATTACGTTGCGTACAAGAACACAGGCAGGTATATCCTGACTGTACAAAAGATTAAATTAATCAGTCTTTTATTTGTCGAAAAGATTTAGGTCTTAAAATGGTTTCTCTACTGAACAAATCGGTAATAACAAGTGCGACAGTGTAAAGATGTGGAAGACTTTAAAAAGACTGATCAATTCGAAGCCGCGTGATTGTGTAAATCAAGTTCAATTCGAAAACGGTACCGAAACAAATTCTTTGGTGATTGCAAACAAACTAAATGAATATTTTGTGGAAAGTTTTGTTGATATTGTGGGTACTGCCAATGCTGGACCTGGCCATATGAAAATCAGTTTCCAGGGGGAAATGTTGCATACACTTTCAAAATTTCACAGCATTGAATTATCTAAGAAAAAAAGTAAACAGTTTAAAATCAAATAACAACTGTGCCGAAATGACTACTAAAAACGTGCTGAAAAACTGTTTCGAAATTTTGGGATATCCTGTATTAAATTGAATCAATTGTTCACTGAGAAGCAGTTCTTTCCCTGAAAATTTGAAAAGCTCTACAATAACACCAGTTCCCAAAATAAAAAATTCTAAAAGATGCAGCGATATGAGACCAGTAAATGTGTTACCAGACATTGAAAAATTATTAGAGTCCATAGTGCATGACCTATTAATGCAGTTTATAGAAGAAAACAAAATTTTAGTGGAGGCACAAGCAGGCTTTCAAAAAAAATATTCCACAGAAACAGCTTTCCAGTTGGTATCTGAGAATTGGAGAAGAGCCATAGACTCAGAAGAAGTTGTCATAGCAGTATTTTTGGATTTGAAGAGGGCATTTGAAACGATTGATAGAGATATTTTGTTAGGTAAATTGAAGGCATATGGTATAACAGGAAGTGTTTTAGATTGGTTTAGAAATTATTCGTCTAAAAGGATGCAAGTTACAAAAGTTAATGACACTATTTCAGCAAAAATTGAAAATACGTTGGGTGTTCCACAGGGCAGTATCCTGGGACCACTTCTTTTTATTTTATACATAAATGATTTACCTGCCATAGTAAAAAAATGCAAAATTCAGATTTTCGCCGATGACACTATGATTTATATAAGTACTAAAAATATTCAGTCTGGTATCCCTTATATAAATGAAGACTTGAAGCTTGTCTCAAAATGGTTAGCATCTAACAGACTAAAATTAAATGCAAGTAAAACGAAAGCCTTGTTAATCGGAAAAAAACAATGTACAAATGTTCAACTGAATATTGATGGTGAAGATATTGAATTCGTAGAAAATTTTAAATACCTGGGGGTTTTTGTTGACTCTCGATTAATTTTTGATATTCATTATGAAAAAGTTATAAATAAGATTAGTAGTAAAGTGGGATATTTATCGAGAGTTTCTGGATGTCTGAGTTCATATAGCAGAAAAATTATCTATAATACCATCATTCTTCCAAATTTCTTGTACTGTTCGACTATTCTATATTTAGCAAATAATTCCATTTTTGAAAGACTGCAAATTTTACAAAATAAGTGCATGAGAATAATACTAAATAAAGATAAATATACTCCAATTAGGCAAATGCTTAGCAAATTAAAATGGCTCAATGTAAAACATTTTAACCAAATATCTTGTAATGATATTCATTTATAAAGTAAAAAATAATATATTTCCATCAAGTCTAACTAATTTAACAACATCAAATGTCGACCATCATTTACATAATACCAGAAATAAAGATGACTTCCATTTAATGACCAAAAAGTATAACATATGCTACAAATCTGTATTCCATCAAGGGTTGATTGAATATAATAAATTATACTCGGAGATAAAAGGCCAGAAAACTTTGACAAAATTTAAAGTAAAATTGAGAAATCACCTGTTAAATCTACAATTATAGGTTGCCCAGCATTTACATCATACACCATATGGCTTGAATTTACTAGTTCTAAGTTGTTTACAATTATTCTGTTTATGTAGCCAAATGTGCTAAATAAATCTTTCTACTCTATTCAAAGTTTGGCCGGTTGCAATAATATTTATTTCTTGAGTTGTTAGAGTGAAATGGAAAAAATTAGAGTATATGCGTATCTCAAATCGAACAACCCTAGTCAGCAGCATCAAGACGCTACGGTTAGAACAAGCAGGGCAGTTCTCCCGGAGAACACGTCAGCGATAACAGTATAAACAGTCGTGGAGAATAAGTATAGATGAGAAAGAATATATTGTACCAGTATTTTTAGACTTCAAAAGGGCATTTGAGGGAAACATTGCTAATGAAATTTCGTCACTACGGCTTTAACGGATCAGTATTACACATTTTACAAAATTATTCAGTAAAAAGAAGTCAAAAATCTAAAGTTTGAAATATTATAACAAGCATTCAAAATACAGTAATGGAAAAAAGTATATAGACAAATCAATATTGTGCTGTATTTCTTTTTTAAGTTGTTTTATTAATTCACCAACCTGTATACGTAATTCGTTATAGCATAATACTCACTTATACATAAATAAATTCAATAGACTCTCTTCAATATGAAATTAATTGATAAAAACTGGAACTATGAGGGACAAAAATATATAGACAAAGCAAAACAATTATAGAAAAAAGAAGCAAAGTTCATTGATTTATAGAAAACCAACTATGTTTGTGTTAATATTTTGTAGCATAACCATAGATTGTAGAAGTTTTTTGATATAACATTCATCAATCTGTCTCCACTTTTGCTCTAAAGCGGCAAAAAGTTCATCCTTGTTCGAATAATGTTTATCTCGTATTTGCTTATCTAAGTACTCCCATAGATTTTCAATGGGGTTTATATCGGGAGACTGTGAAGGCCATTTGAGAACTGGTATTTTTTCATCCAGAAAGAATTTCTTTGTAAGATTTGAAGTGTGCTTCGGGTCATTATCTTGCTGAAAGATTGATCTTAAAGGCATATTGTCTTCCATATAGGGTAACATGACATGCTTTAGTATGTCTGTGTATACAAACTTATCCATAATGCCATCTATTATATCTAAAGGTCCCATCCCAAACCCCGAAAAGCACCCCCAAACTATAACAGACCCGCCTCCATATTTGACAGTGGGCAAAGTGTACTTGAGGTTCAATCTTTGTCCACTAGGACACTATCTGATCCAAACATATTAAACTTGGATTCGTCACTGAAACATACCCTCTTCCAGTCACAGATGCTCCAATCAAGTACAAATTGTAATCGGTCCTTACAGTTTTTCCTCGAGATTAGCGGCTTCTTACTCGGGCAAATCATTTAATCTTCTACTTATAGTTTTCGTAGAAACACTGACAATTTCTTTTGTCTCAATTTCGGCTTTTATTTGTTCAGGGGTTTTAAACGGATCTTTGGACGAAATCACTTTTATCAATCTAACTGATCTAGCATTTAGTTTTCTAGGCCGACCACTTCTCTTAGAGTCTTCCAAGATACCTTTTTGTTTAAATTTGTTCACTATTGCCCAAACTGCTTTAGGCTTCAGCTTAAAATTTTTAGCAATGTCGACTTGACGTTGACCATCTTTGTATAACTCGATGATCTTAGTTTTTACATCGAACAAAATTTCTGGGCCACGCGGCATGGTCTTAAAATCACTCAACTTATTCCACAATACTTGATGAACACAAACTCATCCTCTTCTGACACGAAACTGTACTAAACTAATGTTGAAAAGAATTTGTCTGCATATTTTTGTCCCTCATAAAAAAGTGCTTATATTCAGACTTGTGTTCATTGCAGATAATGTAAAAACAAGGAATTTAGTTTTTCTACTAATAACGCATTTGTTTATGTAGCAATGAAGTATGAATTCGTTTTCTAAAGGTATTTAGGTGAATTTTCATATTTGTCTATATACTTTTGTCCATTGCTGTATATCAGTAGGGGTGCCACAGGGGAGTAAATTAAGGCCGTTACTATTTATTATTTATATAAATGACATCTCTGACATTTTAGAACACTGTAAAATTCAAATATTTGCGGACGATACACTTATACAGGGTGTCCCAGAAGTCGACGTCAAGCCGAAACCGGGTGATAGGCAGAGTCATAAGAGCTATCAGAAAAATATTTAAAAAAATTTTATGTATGTGTTTTGAAAATTATAGGTCTTTGAAAAAAATATAGAAATTTCACACCCTACGGCAGTCTGTCAACTCCTGTTACTACAAATATTAACTTTTTTTGGATTTTATTTTTACAACGTAGTGATGAATAATGCACCTTCAAAGTGGTGTCTCAACCTTACTGCCAACTTTTCTCGTTCAGGAAAAATTGCCACTTATTTCCCAACCGAGTATTCCAAAGTAAAGCTTTACTCAACTTTAACTGGCTGTACTGGAAAAAAATGTACTACGAGAGTTTGGCAAGTAACCTTAAAAGTTGGCGCATTTAATAAGGATTCCAAAATGGTATAACACTTAGAAGATTACTCGTTAACTTATGCACAATTTTTATTTGAAAAGAAACTGATGAAAATTTTTCAAAATTTCCTAATTAAACAGCGATTATGAAAACGCACAAGGACCCTTAAGGATAAATGTTTGCACAACAGTGGGCGTCAAAATGCTGCTGATGATTATTTACCTTTACAGCAAATGCTCAAACTGTTTTCCTTCAGCCGCAATACACGCTCGACATCTCCTTAAAAAAGATCGGGTTATTAAACGAGCGAATCCACGGTTATTAACAAACTCAGCTGCTTCCAATAGTCTTTGCCGTAGCTCAGCTACATTTTGAATCGGCTTGAAATACACTTTTTCTTTTACAGTTCCCCAGTAAAAAAAATCTAACGGATTCAAATCTGGTGACCGGGCTGGCCACGGTATTGTACCAGACCGCCCTATCCATCTGCCTGGAAAGTTTTGATCGAGATACTCTCTCACTGAGAGTGCATAGTGCGCTGGGCAGCCATCATGCTGAAACCACATGTCCCTGTAAATACTCAGTGGCACGTCCTCCAATAAATTTTCTAAATGATTTTGCAAAATACCTAAATAAACCTCAGCAGTCAAAGTCTCTGGGAACTCAAACGGACCGCTTATTTTACCATTTAAAAATGCTTTATCTTGAAGCGATATTGCGATTTATCTTCTCTCATCAACTGTGGGTTTGCTACGTGCCATTCGTGTAAGTTATGCAGGTTCATGTACCCATCTTTCTTAAATGTGGTCTCATCCGACCATTAAATTTTTTCAAAGAACCGTGGATCTTCCCTGTGTCTTTCTAACATTGTGCGACAAAAAGCAACTTGTGGCTCATAATCCCGGGGCAGAAGAGCTTGAACACGCTGTACATGGTATGGATCGAGCACGTTTTTTTGCAAGATTCTATGGGCTGTACTTTTGGGCACACCTGTTTTTAGTTCTATTGCACGCACTGAAGTACTCGGGTCTTCTTCGACAGCTCCTAGCACCACGTCTTCGTAAGGAAGGAAAGATCTTCCCTCACCGTGTGATTGGTTTGGCAGTTGGCCCTCTGAGAACAGTAAGTGGTGCACATTTGTGAACACTCGATGATCTGGATGACGAGCTGCATTCGGGTACCTCTCACAGTAAAGTCTCGCTGCAGCACTAGCGTTGCATCTGCATTCCCCATAAACGAGGTGCATGTTAGCATATTCTTGTACTGTTTTCACGGACATAGCGGCACTGCACAATCACACTATCAAAGATAGTCTAAGGAAAGCAAATGTTGTTTTGAAGACCAATTAAACAGTCCAAATCCAAATCACAAGCGATCAACAGTCCAGTTCACGAATCCAAAATTAGTAACAGTACGAAATCAACAAGCACGAAGAGGTAAATATGCGGAGTAACCGAAGGAGTACTGATCGGTATCAAAGTGTGCAATAGCAAGTAAGTGATGTGCTTCATCCATACCACATACAGCGTGTTCAACCTCCCCTGCCCCGGGATTATGAGCCCCGAGTTGCTTTTTGTCGCACAATGTTAGAAAGACACAGCAAAGATCCACAGTTCTTTGAAAAAATTGTATGGTCGGATGAGACCACATTTAAGAAAAATGGGTACATGACCCTGCATAACTTACACGAGTGGCACGTAGCAAACCCACATTTGATGAGAGCAGATAAATCTCAATATCGCTTCAAGATAAACCATTGGACAGGAATTTTAAATGGTAAAATAATCGGTCCGTTTGAGTTCCCAGAGACTTTGACTGCTGAAGTTTATTAGGATTTTTTGAAAAATCATGTACAAAATTTATTGGTGGACGTGCTACTGAGTATTTACAGGGACATGTGGTTTCGGCATGATGGCTGCCCAGCGCACTATGCACTCTCAGTGAGAGAGTATCTCGATCAAAACTTTCCAGGCAGATGGACAAGGCGGTCTGGTATAATACCGTGGCCAGCCCGATCACCTGATTTGAATCCTTTAGATTTTTTTACTGGAGAACTGTAAAAGAAAAAGTGTATTTCAAGCCGATTCAAAATGTAGCTGAGCTACGGCAAAGACTATTGGAAGCAGCTGAGTTTGTTAATAACCGTGGATTCGCTCGTTTAATAACCCGATCTTTTTTAAGAAGATGTCGAGCGTGTATTGCGGCTGAAGGAAAACAGTTTGAGCATTTGCTGTAAAGGTAAATCATCATCAGCAGCATTTTGACGCTCACTGTTGTGCAAACAGTTATCCTTAAGGGTCCTTGTGCGTTTTCATAATCGCTGTTTAATTAGGGAATTTTGAAAAATATTCTTCAAATAAAAATTGTGCACAAGTTAACGAGTAATCTTCTAAGTGTTATACCATTTTGGAATCCTTATTAAATGCGCCAACTTTTAAGGTTACTTGCCAAACTCTCGTAGTACATTTTTTTCCAGTACAGCCAGTTAAAGTTGAGTAAAGTTTTACTTTGGAATACGTGGTTGGGAAATAAGTGGCAATTTTTCCTGAACGAGAAAAGTTGGCAGTAAGGTTGAGACACCAGTTTGAAGATGCATTACTCATCATTACATTGTAAAAATAAAATCCAAAAAAAGTTAATATTTGTAGTAACAGGAGTTGACAGACTGCCGTAGGGTGTGAAATTTCTATATCTTTTTCAAAGACCTATAATTTTCAAAACACATACATACAATTTTTTGAAATATTTTTCTGCTATCTGTTATGACTTTGCCTATCACCCGGTTTCGGCTTGACGTCGACTTTTGGGACACCCTGTATATGTGGATAGTAAGCTACTGTTTCATAAACATTATGAATACATTATTTCAAAAATATCAAAAAAGATAAATTACTTCTATAGAGTTTCCCATAATCTTAGTATGTAATCCAAAAAAAAATTGTGTATAACACTATAATTCTTCCCCATTTTTTATATTATTCAACCATCTTGTTTACAGCATATGAAAACAAATTTTCAAAATTAGAAATTCAACAAAATAAAGCTATGAGAATCATTTTAAATAAAAACAAATATGTCAGCATTAAGTCCATGTTAGAAGAAATGCAATGGTTGGATGTAAAAAATTTCACATATTATTTAGTTCTAGTCTTCATATTCAAGTTAAAAAATAATTTATTACCACCACATTTAGAAAACTTAAATAGTCATTATCATAACTACGAAAGTAGAGGCAGTACAGATTTTCATCTGCAAAATTGTAATAGTAGCATAACTAGTAAATCTAAATTTCAAAAGGGAGTATTTGAATTTCAATAAATTGAATAATGATATTAAACAGAGTTCGAATTTGTTTAAGGTAAAATTGAAAAATCACTATATAAATAATCAAAATACTTAGTGACGTAATTTTAATAGACAAGAATGTAAAATTTCAGAAAATGGATTGAAGAAAAATATGCAACCGAATCATTACACAAAACTGGCATTGTAGCACTAATGCTAAATAAATCTTCAACAACAACAAACATGTATGCCAGTTCACCTAGAGATGAAATTATCAATCGTATCGTTTTGATCAAAAAATTGTAAGTCCAAAATAAAACTTTCGAATTTAGAGTCGCGCTGATCACAAATTCGACAACCGGCTTCACTTGATTCCTCTTAACAAAAAAACCAAATAATTTCCTTACCCCTTGAATATAGTTCCTGATATCGATCTTCTCATTTTGCGAATGTGCGCCATCGTCACCAGCACCGACAGGCAATAACAGCACATTCTTCCCGGTGGCTTTTTGCAACGTCAACGTTACAGGGATGGACCCGCCCTCTCTGCTCATGTCAGGTTCCACGCCGTAAACGTGCTTTGTGGCCTTGACACCTGCTTGGTAATGAGGATGGGTTGGGTCTTCGCTCCAAGTTGGACCACCATGAACCATTTGTACCTGAGTGAAAATATAAAGTATATAATTTCGCTGATCAACAGCCAAAAAATATCCTAAATAAAATCAACAAAATATTACTACTTTTAATGTGCTAAAACCGGAATGAAACTTATTTTTTCAATATTAGTTCAAGTTTTAGAGATACGGCAATTATATGTGTTCCTGCTGTGACAGTGTTAATATACTGTAATTCACAAGAATGCACGTGCTACATTTTTATATTCGGCAAGGAAAGATGATGTAATCGGCATGATTGTGTTACGTTATACATACGTGTACATTATATTGTTTTATATTAGTCATTTTTTCCTCAGTTGGCTGACAGCGTTCATGCAAGATGTCTCGAAAGTGTGTAAACAATCCAGATCAGTTTTGTTACGTGTGTGGTGATGTGACTTTTGCGTCTCGGAGACGGTCTATTACTCCACTAATAACAAAGGCATATCAGCTTTATTTCGGTTGTAAACTAGGTGATCAAGACAAACAGTGGGCACACCACATCTGCTGTAATACATGTGCTTCAAGTCTGAGGAGCTGGTTAAATGGCAAAAAACGGTCTATGCGCTTTGCTGTCCCAATGGTTTGAAGAGAGCCTACAAATCATATTAATGATTGTTACTTTTGCATGGTACCAAGCCACAGGTATGTCCAAGAAAAAAAAATCGGTTATTAACTACCCAAACATACCATCTGCGATGAGACCTGTGCCTCACAGTGACGAAAATCCTATTCCAAAACCCCCAGAATCCTACACTTGCGAATCAGAAAACGAATCAGATCATGACGATCGAGTGATTCGTCAGGAAGAAGATATGCCATCAACGTCAAGAGATCCTGATTTTATACCGAGCACGTCATGCGACCAACCGCACAAAATAACACAGTCCGAATTAAATGATCTTGTAAGAGATTTAGAACTTCCAAAATGTAAGGCAGAGTTACTTGGATCAAGACTGCAGCAGTGGAACTTGTTAGAAGACGATGTTTCGGTATGTGTTTTTCGTAAACGCCACAAAGACTTAGAACCATTTTTCAATATGGAGAATAACTTGGTTTTCTGCAGTAACATTAACGGCTTACTGGCGGCTTTAAATATAAACTGTAACCCAGAAGAATGGAGATTGCTTATAGACAGTTCAACATTGAGTTTAAAGGCAGTGTTATTGCATATTGGAAATATTTTACCATCTCTTCCTGTAGGGTATGCAGTTCACATGAAAGAATCATATGACAATATGAAGTAACTATTGACATGCATAAAATACGATGAGCACCAATGGCATATTTGTGGCGATTTGAAAGTTGTTGCACTTTTACTTGGGCTGCAGCTAGGCTACACAAAGTTTTGCTGTTTTTTGTGTGAATGGGACAGTCGGGCAAAGGCACTTCATTACACCAGACAAAACTGGCCTGTTCGTCAATTCCTAGAGCCAGGTCAAAAAAATGTACAGCATATGCCATTAGTAGATTCGAAAAAAAATTTATTACCACCACTGCATATCAAGTTGGGCCTAATGAAAAACTTTGTCAAGGCATTAGATAGAGATAGGTCAGCTTTTCAATACCTGCGTCAGAAATTTCCAAGACTAAGTGAGGCAAAGGTTAAAGAAGGTATTTTTGCTGGGCCACAGATTCGAAATATTTTGAAAGATACACAGTTTGAAAACACTTTAACAGGTATTGAAAAAACTGCTTGGAATGATTTCCGTCTGGTGGTCACTAATTTCTTGGGAAATAGAAAAGCTGACAACTATAAAACCCTTGTCAAAAATATGCTGTCATCGTATCAAAAGATGGGCTGTAATATGTCTCTTAAGATACATTTCCTACACTCACACCTGGACTTTTTTCCTGACAATTGCGGAGCCGAAGTGATGAGCACGGCGAACGTTTTCATCAGGATATTTCAACAATGGAAAAAAGGTACCAGGGAAAGTGGAATCCTTCCATGCTTGCAGACTACTGTTGGACTCTTGGTAGAGATGCTCCAGAAACGATCCATAAAAGAACAGCAAAAAGACAGCGCATATAGTGATTCTTATAAGTATATCAATCTTGTTACTTTTTTAATATATCCTTAAAAATAAAAAGTTTTTTTTTCTAAACCGCAACTAATTTTTTTATTTCATTGTCATTTTTGGATTCAGCGCCCCAAAATGAACAAAGAAGTGCACTTTTCCCACAAGATACAATTAAAAAACTAAAATTTGTTGTCCAGTATCCATTGTAGCAAATGTTGTACCAAACAACTGACGAAAACAAAATAGCAGGAATTTTTTGTTTTTTCATACTGATAAGAACGTGTAAATAAGGCTTAATCTGTATCGTGCGTGATCTGAATGAAGAACGGTCGATTTTTATGAAGTTAAATAAGAAAGTATTTTGCGAGTTTATGTTTTTAGTTATTTATTAATAAAAATGGCACATGTGTACACTGATGAGGTGTTAGTAGACATTGTTTTAGCGTACGGAGAAGCAGGGAAAAATTCGAATAGGCACATACCACAACAGGAAACATTTAGTTCAATTGTTTTACGTGCACGTGCTGGAGAAGATTAGACGCGCCCAAGCTTGCATTCCAGTCAATGAAAACAATTTTGAACAGCTTTTATATGTAAGTGAACTGTTAAACTGTATTATTTTAATATCTCGATTTCTGTAGGACTTTTATTTCATTTTTTTTTTTTTTGAGAAATCAACTTCTTTCCGAACAGTGCATATGTGGTTAAAATGTGTCAAAGAAGTTGTGAAAAACACCCTGTATATGTGGATAGTAAACTACTGTTTCAAGAGCCTTGTGAATACATTATATCAAAAAAGATAAATTAATTCCATGGAGTTTTCCATAATCTCAGTATGTATTCCAAAAAACTTGTGTACAACACTATAATTCTTCTCCATTTTTCAACCATGTTGTTTACAGTAAATGAAAATATATTTTCAAAATTGCAAATTCTACAAAATAAAGCTATGAAAATCATTTTAAATAAAAGCAACATACGCTAGGATTAATTAAGTCTATGTTAGAAGAACTACAGTGGTTGAATGTAAAAAAAATGATATTTATGTTATTTAGTTCCCATCCTCATATTCCAATTCTAAAATCCTAGATTTTCACCAAATTTGGAAAAATTAAAAAACTGCTTTATGAATACTCAAAATGTATAGTGATGTAATTTCAATAGACAATAATGTAAAATTACAGAAAATGGGTTCAAATGTCTAAACGAATAATTATACAAAATTGATATTGTAGCATTAATGCTAAATAAATCTTCAACAAACAAAATTATTAGTGCCTTACTATTAACAAAAAAAAAATGTGTAAAAAACTATGTCCCGCAAAATTAAAATTCTGTTCAAACTCAACGTAATGTTGGAAGTGTCTAAAACTTACCTTCATCTGGTTGGGACTCCCAAGCTCGGCAAACTTCTTCTGAACGTAATCTACGACGTACTTTTCAATTTGCTCAGGTTCCTGGTTCGGAACGATCCTTATCGAGAATTTTCCTATCACTTTCCTGGGAATTACAGTTTTTTGGCCGGGATCACTGAATGCGCCCTCTATTCCATGAAGAGACAGAGCCGGATACCTTCAAAAATCATTTTTTAAGCACGAAAATCTTGTTGCAGCCTCCACGCAAAGACATTCAAGCCAGAAAGAAAGTTTGCAATTTATTCTTTTTGGGCTTTCGATAATGTTATACCATTTTTCTTTACAGCAGCAGTGCTGGCGGGCCAAAGCATGCATTCAAGTGAGAAAAGTAGTGAGATAATAGTGGTGAGTGTATACATAAAAAAGTGAGTTAATTTTTTGAGAAGTTGAATATCATAACGCCAAATTTAAACTGTACAACTTTGTACAACTTGTACATAAATACACAAAAACGGTTCTCCTAAAAGTTAAACATCTGTTCGATTAGAGATGTAATAAAACAAACACATCCTACTGTAATGGAGATTCAAAACATCAAGTAAATTACAGCCGAAAGAGGTTTTTTTGGGTAGAGTTTCCCTCGGATAACTTAACTACCACAATTACATATAGAAGAAAATAGTGGCAAAATATTTGTAGGTTTTAAAAAATTCAACCACTCTACAAAAAATATAGAAATCATCAAACACGTGTAAAATGTGGAAAAGACCATAATAGTAACTTTTGTACAGAACAAACAATATGTCTAAATTGTGTGTATTCAAACGCCACATTTAAAAAACATATTCAACTGAAAAAACTCTCAAATGGATAACTATATATTTTGTGATATGCAGTGTAATATGGATATTATGGACATTGTAGCATTAATGCTAAACAAATCTGAAACAAACAAACAAACATTGAAAACATCCGAATACGGTAATTTCCCGTGTTTGTCTTTGCGAATGAAATTCTTCTTTATTGTAGTCATTTCGGATATTAAAGAAAATTTTCAAATCTAAGTGGGTAGAAATGTTCAAACTAATTAAAACTGACTACAAATCGGTATTATTTGAATGTCAGAAAAAGTATCCTTACCTCCATCTATGCATCAGTATATCCTCCTTAGTATCGAGCAACAGCTTTTTAGCTCCGATATTTTGGCGATATTCTTCAACGTTAAACTCGATTTTCGGATATAAGGTTTTCTCGGTTTCTGTAAGAGGAGCGACTTCATTGAACAGGCCTGGAATAAGGATCTTGCCATTCTTGTCCAACAGCTGGCTTAACAGGTGCACCAGATCGTTCATTGCTTCGTGTCTGAGAACAGATAGAGCTTGAATTTAGGAAAGATCTGGCAACGTAGGTGGTAGTGTTACTCGCGCCGCTGCTTGCTGCATCGACGCAACTCGTGCTCAAAACGCTGAGAAAACATAACCTTTTGAATTTGTGATTTTGGAATCCCGGAGGCTGTAATTATGAGATAAGCTTATTTTCTAAGCTTCAAAGTGTGTGTATGTGTTCAAAGTGATCGGTGACTATAATATATGAGAAACAGACTCCAGTTGTAGTGCTTCTGTGCTTTAAAAATAAACTAAGAAGTGCGACTGTGGCTGTTCGCGCCTCAGGACGCTAAGGATTTCAACTATTGAAAACGTACAAATTCCGGTTGTATTTTTCTTTTTTCATTTATCAAGTATTTGACGCAGACAATATGCCTCGTTGTTGCTGTGTTCCTTTATGCAATGCAAACTATAATTCTGCTTTGAAAACAGAAAGCTATGTTTCAACTTTTCGCTTCCCAAGTACCGAAAGTCTGAAAAACGAATGGCTTATGGCAATTCCCAGAAAAAATTGGACACCTTCAAAATATTCAGCTGTGTGCAGTCGTCATTTTAGAGAATCGGATATCATCAGGACAGAAAATATAGTTTTGGCGGATGGAACAGTCCAAAATAATATACCTTTGAAATATCCAAAATTGAAAGAAAATGCTGTTCCCTCCATTTTCCCAAACTTGCAATCATATCTTTCAAAACCTGAAGCACCCAAAAGAATTGACCCAGTTTTTGGGACGGGTAGTACCACAGCCGACGTCAACTACGAGCCGTGAACAAAGAAATCTGGCAACGTAGGTGGTAGTGTTACTCGCGCCGCTGCTTGCTGCATCGACGCAACTCGTGCTCAAAACGCTTAGAAAACATAACCTTTTCAATTTGTGATTTTGGAATCCCAGATGCTGTAATTAAGAGATAAGCTTGTTTTCTAAGCTTCAAAGTGCGTGTATGTGTTCAAAGTGATCGGTGACTATAATATATGAGAAATAGACTCCAGTTGTAGTGCTTCTGTGCTTTAAAAATAAACTAAGAAGTGTGACTGTGGCTGTTCGCGCCTCAGGACGCTAAGGATTTCAACTATTGAAAACGTGCAAATTCAGGTTGTATTTTTCTTTTTTCATGTATCAAGTATTTGACGCAGACAATATGCCTCGTTGTTGCTGTGTTCCTTAATGCAATGCAAACTATAATTCTGCTTTGAAAACAGAAAGCTATGTTTCAACTTTTCGCTTCCCAAGTACCGAAAGTCTGAAAAACAAATGGCTTATGGCAATTCCCAGAAAAAATTGGACACCTTCAAAATATTCAGCTGTGTGCAGTCGTCATTTTGGAGAATCGGATATCATCAGGACAGAAAATATAGTTTTGGCGGATGGATCAGTCCAAAATAATATACCTTTGAAATATCCAAAATTGAAAGAAAATGCTGTTCCCTCCATTTACCCAAACTTGCAATCATATCTTTCAAAAACTGAAGCACCCAAAAGAACTGACCCAGTTTTTGGGACGGGTAGTACCACAGCCGACGTCAACTACGAGCCGTGAACAAAGAAATCTGGCAACGTAGGTGGTAAAGTTACTCCCGCCGCTGCTTGCTGCATCGACGCAACTCGTGCTCAAAACGCTGAGAAAACATAACCTTTTCAATTTGCGATTTTGGAATCCCAGAGGCTGTAATTAAGAGATAAGCTTGTTTTCTAAGCCTCAAAGTGCGTGTATGTGTTTAAAGTGATCGGTGACTATAATATATGAGAAATAGACTGCAGTTGTAGTGCTTCTGTGCTTTAAAAATAAACTAAGAAGTGTGACTGTGGCTGTTCGCGCCTCAGGACGCTAAGGATTTCAACTATTGAAAACGTGCAAATTCAGGTTGTATTTTTCTTTTTTCGTTTATCAAGTATTTGACGCAGACAATATGCCTCGTTGTTGCTGTGTTCCTTTATGCAATGCAAACTATAATTCTGCTTTGAAAACAGAAAGCTATGTTTCAACTTTTCGCTTCCCAAGTACCGAAAGTCTGAAAAACGAATGGCTTATGGCAATTCCCAGAAAAAATTGGACACCTTCAAAATATTCAGCTGTGTGCAGTCGTCATTTTAGAGGATCGGATATCATCAGGACAGAAAATATAGTTTTGGCGGATGGAACAGTCCAAAATAATATACCTTTGAAACATCCAAAATTGAAAGAAAATGCTGTTCCCTCCATTTACCCAAACTTGCAATCATATCTTTCAAAAACTGAAGCACCCAAAAGAACTGACCCAGTTTTTGGGACGGGTAGTACCACAGCCGACGTCAACTACGAGCCGTGAACAAAGAAATCTGGCAACGTAGGCGGTAGTGTTACTCGCGCCGCTGCTTGCTGCATCGACGCAACTCGTGCTCAAAACGCTGAGAAAACATAACCTTTTGAATTTGTGATTTTGGAATCCCGGAGGCTGTAATTAAGAGATAAGCTTGTTTTCTAAGCTTCAAAGTGTGTGTATGTGTTCAAAGTGATCGGTGACTAGAATATATGAGAAATAGACTCCAGTTGTAGTGCTTCTGTGCTTTAAAAATAAACTAAGAAGTGTGACTGTGGCTGTTCGCGCCTCAGGACGCTAAGGATTTCAACTATTGAAAACGTGCAAATTCAGGTTGTATTTTTCTTTTTTCATTTATCAAGTATTTGACGCAGACAATATGCCTCGTTGTTGCTGTGTTCCTTTATGCAATGCAAACTATAATTCTGCTTTGAAAACAGAAAGCTATGTTTCAACTTTTCGCTTCCCAAGTACCGGAAAGTCTGAAAAACGAATGGCTTATGGGAATTCCCAGAAAAAATTGGACGCCTTCAAAATATTCAGCTGTGTGCAGTCGTCATTTTAGAAAATCGGATATCATCAGGACAGAAAATATAGTTTTGGCGGATGGAACATTCCAAAATAATATACCTTTGAAATATCCAAAATTGAAAGAAAATGCCGTTCCCTCCATTTTCCCAAACTTGCAATCATATCTTTCAAAAACGGAAGCACCCAAAAGAACTGACCCAGTTTTTGGGATGGGTAGTACCACAGCCGACGTCAACTACGAGCCGTGAACAAAGAAATCTGGCAACGTAGGTGGTAGTGTTACTCGCGCCGCTGCTTGCTGCATCGACGCAACTCGTGCTCAAAACGCTGAGAAAATATAACCTTTTCAATTTGCGATTTTGGAATCCCAGATGCTGTAATTAAGAGATAAGCTTGTTTTCTAAGCTTCAAAGTGCGTGTATGTGTTCAAAGTGATCGGTGACTATAATATATGAGAAATAGACTCCAGTTGTAGTGCTTCTGTGCTTTAAAAATAAACTAAGAAGTGTGACTGTGGCTGTTCGCGCCTCAGGACGCTAAGGATTTCAACTATTGAAAACGTGCAAATTCAGGTTGTATTTTTCTTTTTTCATTTATCAAGTATTTGACGCAGACAATATGCCGCGTTGTTGCTGTATTCCTTTATGAAATGCAAACTATAATTCTGCTTTGAAAACAGAAAGCTATGTTTCAACTTTTCGCTTCCCAAGTACCGAAAGTCTGAAAAACAAATGGCTTATGGCAATTCCCAGAAAAAATTGGACACCTTCAAAATATTCAGCTGTGTGCAGTCGTCATTTTAGAGGATCGGATATCATCAGGACAGAAAATATAGTTTTGGCGGATGGAACAGTCCAAAATAATATACCTTTGAAATATCCAAAATTGAAAGAAAATGCTGTTCCCTCCATTTACCCAAACTTGCAATCATATCTTTCAAAAACTGAAGCACCCAAAAGAACTGGCCCAGTTTTTGGGACGGGTAGTACCACAGCCGACGTCAACTACGAGCCGTGAACAAAGAAATCTGGCAACGTAAGTGGTAGCGTTACTCCCGCCGCTGCTTGCTGCATCGACGGAACTCGTGCTCAAAACGCTGAGAAAACATAGCCTTTTCAATTTGTGATTTTGGAATCCCAGAGGCTGTAATTAAGAGATAAGCTTGTTTTCTAAGCTTCAAAGTGTGTGTATGTGTTCAAAGTGATCGGTGACTATAATATATGAGAAATAGACTTCAGTTGTAGTGCTTCTGTGCTTTAAAAATAAACTAAGAAGTGTGACTGTGGCTGTTCGCGCCTCAGGACGCTAAGGATTTCAACTATTGAAAACGTGCAAATGCAGGTTGTATTTTTCTTTTTTCATTCATCAAGTATTTGACGCAGACAATATGCCTCGTTGTTGCTGTGTTCCTTTATGCAATGCAAACTATAATTCTGCTTTGAAAACAGAAAGCTATGTTTCAACTTTTCTCTTCCCAAGTACCGAAAGTCTGAAAAACAAATGGCTTATGGCAATTCCCAGAAAAAATTGGACACCTTCAAAATATTCAGCTGTGTGCAGTCGTCATTTTAGAGGATCGGATATCATCAGGACAGAAAATATAGTATTGGCGGATGGAACAGTCCAAAATAATATACCTTTGAAATATCCAAAATTGAAAGAAAATGCTGTTCCCTCCATTTACCCAAACTAGCAATCATATCTTTCAAAAACTGAAGCACCCAAAAGAATTGGCCCAGTTTTTGGGACGGGTAGTACCACAGCCGACGTCAACTACGAGCCGTGAACAAAGAAATCTGGCAACGTAGGTGGTAGTGTTACTCCCGCCGCTGCTTGCTGCATCGACGCAACTCGTGCTCAAAACGCTGAGAAAACATAACCTTTTCAATTTGTGATTTTGGAATCCCAGAGGCTGTAATTAAGAGATAAGCTTGTTTTCTAAGCTTCAAAGTGTGTGTATGTGTTCAAAGTGATCGGTGACTATAATATATGAGAAATAGACTCCAGTTGTAGTGCTTCTGTGCTTTAAAAATAAACTAATACGTGTGACTGTGGCTGTTCGCGCCTCAGGACGCTAAGGATTTCAACTATTGAAAACGTGCAAATTCCGGTTGTATTTTTCTTTTTTCATTTATCAAGTATTTGACGCAGACAATATGGCTCGTTGTTGCTGTGTTCCTTTATGCAATGCAAACTATAATTCTGCTTTGAAAACAGAAAGCTATGTTTCAACTTTTCGCTTCCCAAGTACCGAAAGTCTGAAAAACGAATGGCTTATGGCAATTCCCAGAAAAAATTGGACACCTTCAAAATATTCAGCTGTGTGCAGTCGTCATTTTAGAGAATCGGATATCATCAGGACAGAAAATATAGTTTTGGCGGATGGAACAGTCCAAAATAATATACCTTTGAAATATCCAAAATTGAAAGAAAATGCTGTTCCCTCCATTTTCCCAAACTTGCAATCATATCTTTCAAAAACTGAAGCACCCTAAAGAACTGACTCAGTTTTTGGGACGGGTAGTACCACAGCCGACGTCAACTACGAGCCGTGAACAAAGAAATCTGGCAACGTAGGTGGTGGTGTTACTCGCGCGGCTGCTTGCTGCATCGACGCAACTCGTGCTCAAAACGCTGAGAAAACATAACCTTTTCAATTTGTGATTTTGGAATCCCAGAGGCTGTAATTAAGAGATAAGCTTGTTTTCTAAGCTTCAAAGTGTGTGTATGTGTTCAAAGTGATCGGTGACTATAATATATGAGAAATAGACTCCAGTTGTAGTGCTTCTGTGCTTTAAAAATAAACTAAGAAGTGTGTCTGTGGCTGTTCGCGCCTCAGGACGCTAAGGATTTCAACTATTGAAAACGTGCAAATTCAGGTTGCATTTTTCTTTTTTCATTTATCAAGTATTTGACGCAGACAATATGCCTCGTTGTTGCTGTGTTCCTTTATGCAATGCAAACTATAATTCTGCTTTGAAAACAGAAAGCTGTTTCAACTTTTCGCTTCCCAAGTACCGAAAGTCTAAAAAGCAAATGGCTTATGGCAATTCCCAGAAAAAATTGGACACCTTCAAAATATTCAGCTGTGTGCAGTCGTCATTTTAGAGAATCGGATATCATCAGGACAGAAAATATAGTTTTGGCGGATGGAACAGTCCAAAATAATATACCTTTGAAATATCCAAAACTGAAAGAAAATGCCGTTCCCTCCATTTTCCCAAACTTGCAATCATATCTTTCAAAAACTGAAGCACCCAAAAGAACTGACCCAATGCAAAGAAAACAAAAATTAATTGAGAAACATGAAAAAGCTATCCGGAATTTCGATGATATGGATAAGATCAAAGATAAATTTAGTTCAAAAATGTGGATTTGAAGTTATTTGTGTTGTTACTGATAATCGCCGAATTAATAGAGCAATGTTCAGGAAATTAGCAAAGGATTCATCAGAAAATTATTCTATTCCAAATCCACATAATCCTGATAAGAACATATATTTAACTTATGATGTTGTGCATATTTTCAAGAGTATCAGAAATAATTGGATTAATTTAAAAAACCTAGACAAAACTTCAGGATGCTAAATTTGAAAAGATTCGTGCTGTATATCAATTGGAAAAAGACGCTGTAGTTAAGAAAGCATATAAATTAAATTATAAAACATTGCATCCAAATTCATTTGAAAGGCAAAATGTAAATTTTGTAGATAATTTATTCCATCGCTCAACAATAGCTGCTATGAAAAAATTAAAGTTTAATGATGCTGCACACTTTTTGGAAATAATCAGGAATTGGTGGGATATTGTCAGTAATACAAGTGTAATAAAAGGAGAATTGAAGCGAAACGAATTTTGTAAGCCTATTACCAATAAATATGATTATAGAGTACAATTTTTAAAAAAATTCCTGATATGGTTAGAAAAATGGCATAATCTAGAGAATAATAATGGACACCTGACACCAGAAACGTATACAGCTCTATATCAAAGCACACTGACTACTTAATATAATTGAATATTCATTTAATCAATTTGACATTGAGTATGTATTGCCTGGAAAATTCACCACTGATAATTTAGAAAAACGATTTGGCAATTATAGACTTTTATGTGGCTGCAATTACAATGATGAAATTTTAAATGCTGAAAAGAAAATACGGCTGAAGCATATTTTCAATGAAAAGAAATCGTCATTTTCTTTAGCAGAAATTAAAATAAGGTTCCAAAACTGCTTAGAAACTCAAGAAAATTTTGATTTCTTGGATACCAAACAAAATCCTGAAGTTTTTGATATATTCAATGAAGTATTTGAGACAAATTACTTAGCCAATTGTGACATAGAGGATAGTACTAAGACTTAAATATCTGGATATGTTTCACACGCTATCTCTAAAAACCTAAACTGCGAGATATGCAAATCGCTAATAGTTAAAGAAAAAGGTTGATTAACAACAAATGTTTATTTTGATCATTTGCAAAGAGGAGGACTGTCAATTCCAACCAGTTATGACCAATCATATCCTACCATATGTATGCCATTTTTGAATCTATTATTAATGTAGATAGATTGGAAATTTTCTTCTTGAAAAGCGATAATCAAAAATTTATTTTGTGTCAGTTAACCTTGCTCAGCATTCAGTCTGACTTTATATACAGTGAATTTTCTTTAACTTGCATCTGTGGCCGCAATTATGCAGATATTTTATCCAAGCTTTTATCTAACCCATTTAAACTGGGTGTTCGGATTTATATGTCACTTAGTATATGTATATGTTTATTTGAACCACAGAAATTATCAAAACTTGTTTTTTTAATTTTCATGCATAGCAACATCGCTAAAATCTCATGTGGTAGTTTGTAGGTAAGATGATTTTGTTTAATTTTTTATTTAAGTCAGTTGATTAAAATAGTCAGAATGTTTTTTTTTATTTTTTTTACGCGACAACGGTGCATCGGTCGGAAAAAAGTCAAGAGGTCAAATTTGTTGCAAAATAAATCAGGATTTCAAAAGTGATTTGATGTTTGAAAAAAGCAATTTTTTTTTGATAAAGCTCTGTTACAGACGCCACTGGTCTGGTAGAAATATTAAAAAATATTCCAGATCAAAAAATCCCTATTGGTGCTTAGTAGGTGCATGTTAAATTTCATGAAAATATCTAGAACAGTTAAGAGGTTTAGGACATAATAATAATAATAATAATATTTATTTACTCAATGTACAAAGATAACAAACAATATGCGTAAATAAATATAAAATCAAAACAGGCCCAATAGAAGGCATCGCCTGTACATGGACCAATAATTTAAGTTGAAACTGTAGAATGCAAATGACAAAAAAGGACAAAAATTAGCTGCAGTAGATTATGTATTTAGTTGATGTTCGTATTTATGAGTTTATGAATTTCAGTCCTAGATATAGAATGTAGCCACTTTTTTAAATTTCTTTTGAAACAATTTCCGAAACGTAAATCTTTTAAGTCTTTAGGTATAATTTCATAAAATTTAGGCGCTAAATAGAGATATGATCGCTGCATTATAGATTTATGCGGTTGAGGAACTACTGTGCCACGAATTTTGTACCTGGTATAATGATGTTTAATTTTTTGGTCGGTGTTTACAAATTTATGGTAGTGAGTGATACTGTGTAAGAAATAAAGCTGTCTTATATCATACATTCGAACATCTGCGTATAATTTTTCAGTGGGATAAAGTTTCGGTTTTTTAAATATCATTTTTAGAATACTTTTTTGAAAAACATCTAAATTATAGATATGTGAGGAACATGCAGCTCCCCATGCTAATATACCATATGTGAGATGAGGCTCAATCAGTGCATGGTATAATGTTTGAAGATATTTTTCTGTCAATATATTCCCAAGGTATTTAATTTTGTAGGATACGAATCTAACTTTCTTTAAAATATAATTGACATGGATGTCCCATCGTAAGTGAGGATCCAAGACCACTCCAAGGTATTTTATGTTGGGCACTCTTTTATTTTACATTTTTTGATCATTAATATTGAAGGAGAAATTTGTGTAATTTGGCAGATGTCTAGCATAAGATCCAAATGGTAAAAAATGTGTTTTAGAGTAGTTAATGCTTAATTTTCTACTGTTAAACCACCGAATAATTTTGATAAAATCATTTTCAATCACATTTTTCAGATCAGACCAGTCAGTGCCTTCATATAATATTGCAGTATCATCTGCAAAACTAGTTATTTTGCCAACACAATTAATTTGGAAAATATCATTTAAATATATATTGAATAACAGCGGACCTAAGACAGTTCCTTGTGGGACACCACACTTAATATACATTTCTTTACTAAATGATCCTGATATCTGCTCAGATTGTGGGCGATTTGACAAATAACTTTCGATCAGTGAGTACGCGTTTCCTCTGAAACCAATTCTCTCCAATGCTTCTAATAATAATTTGTGATTAACTGTGTCGAAAGCTTTCTTTAAATCAACAAATATGCAGATTGAAGGGATTCTGTTATCAATATTTTGATGTATTTGATTTACAATTTTAGTTATTGCGTCCGATGTAGCCTTCCCTTCTGTAAATCCATATTGATTTTCACTTAAAATTTTGAATTTTGTGAGGTATCGAATCATTCTAGTAGATAAAACTTTTTCAAAAACCTTTGCTACACTGGATATTATTGATATTGGTCTATAGTTGTTAACATCTGTTTTTGTTCCTGATTTATGTATCGGTATTATATTACCTATTTTAAAATTGAGGGATATATGCCAGATTCAAAGCATTTGTTGATTAGGTAAGTGAGTGGTTCTGTTATGTCCTCGGCTATAATTTTCAAATGCTCGCTTTTAATACCATCGAACCCAGGACTTTTCCGATTTTTTAAGGACATAACGGTGGTGTATACTTCACATTGTTCGACTTTATCCAAAATAAATGAGTTCAAAGTTCTTTTTGGAGGCTGAGTATTTTGTACATTTGCTTGCTAAATTTTCGCCTATGTCAGTAAAGAATTGTACAAATTCATCGCATATCTGTTGAGTATTTTTTAATACTGTTCCCGATGTTGTATTTAACTCAGTGACACACTCTTTAACTTTTGTTTTCCCAGTAATCTCATCAATAGTTGTCCAAAGCCGCTTAGGATCATTCAAGTTATTATTCAATTTATTTAGGTAATGTTTTCGTTTGGTTTGTCTTGCAAGCTCTATAAATTTATTTTTATATTGGTTGTAACAGTCGGTATTCTCTGTAGTTGGCGTTAGTTTCATTACATTATATAGTCTTTCTTTTTCTATTGCCGATGTTATTAATCCTTTGGTAATCCAGGCATTTCTGCTTTTCTCTTTGTGACTAATTATTACTTTATTGGTACTAATATCTATTAGTTTTTTTATTTTCTCTATGAACAGTCCCGTTGCTTTGTCTATATTATTTATAGAGTATAATTGTTCCCAGGATTCTTGTTTGACATTTGATATTAGTTTTGAATTGTCGACAAAAAATTTGTAATTTTCCTGGTTGTTATTAGCGGTAGGAATGTTAGAATGTTTTTCATTTGAAGATATCAGTAAAATAGTGGAGAAGTGGTCAGTAATATCGCTTTCTAGGATTATTGGTACACAAGTAATTTTGTTGGATATATATATATATATATATACAGCTTAGGAAAAACCATTGTTATACATGGGAAATCATTTCTTGCCAACAGCGCATCGACTCGTCTACTTTCATCGCTGTTCGTACATATTTCCTACCGTTAACCGCAGACCTGTATCACGAATGAGAATAATAGGCAGATACGCTGTGTTGCCAATTTGAGTAGAGCTTCCCGAATTGTGGGGAATTTAGAGTTAAGTGTTGATTCATTCAAGCATTTAATCAGCATGGCCTAGACGTTAGAACTTCATAAAGATAACATTGAAGCTGAATGCTGCTGGAGTATAGTGTTTCGAATATTCAAAGCGGAGCGGGACACTATACTCGTTCAATGGGTCATCAAGCCACAGTCTTTTCAACAAAGAAATTATTTTACGAAAATGCGTTATATTTTTACGATTTTGTCGTCACCAAATCTCTGTTTCTATTGTAGAATTTTCAGCAAACTAAGCAAGAAACGTGATCTAGTATTTACTCAACATTCCGGATTTCTCGAAATACATTAAAAAATGTGACCTAGATACCTAACTGCCCCAAGCTCTTTAAATATAACACCTTAAACCAGGGTTACCAGGTGCTCAGTCACGTTGATTGTCATGTTGTACTGCGCAAGTCAGCAAACAATCTGGCGTAATAAACGTTAGGAATCATCAGGTATTGCCAGATTCCCGAATACCGGGCACCATAGTAACCGTTATAGTTGTCCTTCAAAGTGGTCAAATCGCCCCTATGGCGCAAATTCGCCACACCAGGCAACTGTGCTATAAACAAACCCTGTTTATCACTACTATTTGATAGTCATATGGTAGTTGTAGCCCTATCTAGCGGTCCATGATTTCTCTCAATACTGTTGTATCTCTACTGGCAACAAGAATAGCGATTACAAAATCATTTATACAACAATTACAAAAATGAAAAATATGATTTGAACCATGAAACATTAATACAATTTTAATAGTTTGAACTTTTTTCATTTTTGGAATACTCTTATGTGGAATCCGCAGCTATTTTTTCCGAAATTTGGGTAGACTTAGATTTCTTAGAAATATGACATATTGGTATCGGCAACTCTGCGAATGGGAGAAACAAATCGCATTTGTTGAGCGCATCCGTCTAAGCGGTAGGCGCCAGCGCCCGTTCTCGCCATCTCTCTCTTTTATCACTCTTCTACTTTACCCCGTTGTCCGTCACATTCCGATGCTGCCACATAGAATCCTACAATCGAGTGTCTTTCACGCACCTACATACTTTTGTATATTTCCATCTCTCTTCCTCATCATAATGTATAATAATGTTTTTTCCCAAGGTGTATATTGTTTATATGTTCATATAAACTTGTCTTCCTAACATGAGCTAAGGAATCATATCCTGTATTTTTGGCCATGAATTAGATTACACCTTGTAACTGGTAACATTGGAACGGGTTCTCTGGTCTACATTTTCGATATTTTAGCGATTAAGCCCAGTTTTGTACTTACACAGTGCCTCCGAAAATCCCGCTATGCAAATCCTTGTCAGCACATTCAACTTCTATGTAGAAATAGCAAACTCCCCTAAGACCGTACGTGATACAAGGCTTCTCGGTGCCCAGCCAGTAATTGTCGGAGATGCAGACGTAGTCTACGTCAGACAGAAATTTGTCCTTTTCGGCCTCCAGCAAATCATCTAAACCTTCACTGCCCGCCTCCTCCATTCCCTCAAAAACGAACTTTACGTTCACAGGAAGTTCCAAGCCCAGGCTTTGATAGGCTTCGATAGCGTGTAACCTGGGGACAACAGGAACAACTAAAAAAATGCGTTATGCAAGTTCTCCGCCTTGTGGATTGACCTGACTATACTCGATTCATTTGTTTGTTAAGATTTAGCATTATTGCTACAATCACATTCTTTTGAAAATCTACAACAATCACATAACATGAAGATATTTATAAAAACAAAATTTGCATCTCTGCCTATGAAATATTCCTTTAATTTTCTTTTAAAAATTTTTAAATTACAAGTAGACTTTATATCATCATTTAATACTCATAACTAGTACAACGGCAGTAAATTAACAGAAACGCTTACAAGTAAATCCTTATAAAAATATTTGTTGTTGAATTTGAACACTTTTTTGTGATTTATTAACCATGTGAATATGTCGAGGAAGTGTAATAATGATCCTAACTCTTTTTGTTATGTCTGCGGAGAACTAACATTCCAAAAACAACGACGAAATTTTACGAATCTTGTGTTGGAGTGTTATCACCAATGTTTTGGTTTTTCTGTCGCCCATCAAGACAAATCCTGGGCCCCTCATGTCTGTTGCATAACGTGGTGAAAAATTTAACTGACTGGAAGAAAGGTGCACGACCTATGTCGTCTGCTGTACCCATGATATGGACTGAACAGCGAGATCACGTTTCAGATTGCTATTTTTGTCTCACAGACATAAAAGGTATAAATTACAAGAAAAAAACCACAGTTATTTACCCTAACTTATCTTCGGCTATAAGACCAGTCTCTCATTGTAAAAAATTGCCAGAACTAATACCAGTTGCGACTACGTCTGTTGAGAACAATTCGCAACCGTCCACTTCAGGTGAATGTGTTGACGAGGACGATGACTTTGAGTTAAAAGGAATTGTAAACGAGCCACATTTGATAACTCAAGGAGACCTAAATGATTTGGTTAGGGATTTAAATTTGTCAAAAAAGCAGTCAGAACTATTAGGATCACGTCTAAAAGAATGGAATTTGCTACATCATAATACAAAAGTTAGCTATTTTCGAAACCGTGATCAACACTTCAGAACGTATTTTTCTCAGGATGGAGATTTGGTGTTTTGCAATAACATAAATGAGATTATGAAAATGTTGGACATAGATTTTGATCTCTCTCAGTGGCGTTTATTCATTGATTCTTCGAAAGCAAGTCTAAAAGCAGTGTTATTGCATAATGGAAATAAGCTTCCGTCTGTACCTCTGGCCCATGCTGCAAATATGAAAGAAACCTATGAAAATATGAAACTTTTACTTGAAAAAATAAATTACAGTACATATTCCTTCAAAATCTGCGGTGATCTTAAAGTTGTTGCACTATTACTTGGACTTCAGCTGGGTTATACAAAGTTTTGCTGCTTTTTATGTGAATGGGATAGCCGAGACAGAACTAATCACTATATAAAAAAAACATGGTCTACGCGTGCATCGTTAGTTCCTGGGCCAAAAAACGTAAAGTATTTACCCCTTGTACAGCCAAATAATGTGCTTCTACCACCATTGCATATCAAATTAGGATTAATACAAAATTTTGTGAAGGCAATGGATCGCAATGGGAGTGGATTTTTGTATCTAAAAGAAAAATTTCCTAAAATAAGTGATGCAAAGATAAAAGAGGGTATTTTTGTTGGCCCTCAAATTAGGGAGTTAATAAAAGATTCAAGATTTGAAGAAAAATTAAGCGATCTAGAAACATCAGCATGGAAGGCTTTTAAAAATGTTGTTTCAAATTTTTTGGGTAACCACAAGAGTGGCAGCTACAGAGAGTTGGTTAGCGAGCTATTATTGTCATATCAAGCATTGGGTTGCAACATGTCACTTAAGATCCATTTTTTAGACTCGCACCTGGATTTTTTTCCTGACAATTTAGGGGCTGTGAGCGACGAGCACGGTGAGAGGTTCCATCAGGACATTTCTAATATGGAAAAGCGGTACCAGGGCAAATGGAGCCCAACCAGAAGCTAAATTTTCAAGAAAATCTTAGATTATTAAGTCATTTATAAAAAAATATAACTTTTGATTTACGAGATCTGTGTTTTTTCTTAATATTTTAAATTACTCAATAGAATAAAATCCTTGTCTAGCAAATTTTTTTAACTGTTTATTTTTTCTTACAATCGCCAATTAAAGTGAAAAATATCAAAAAAGTCCGTGTGGCACGACAAAGTTAAAATTTTGTTGACCAGTGTTATGCTTCATTAAGTACTTATACAAAAATTTTATTAAAATAAAACCATTTAAACTGGGTGTTCGGATTTATATGTCACTTAGTATATACAATGTACTCCACCACTTTTCTCGGTTTAAGTATATTCTACTTTATTTACGTAAAGTGATACGTAAAGGTATACTCATTCAATATTTTGAATCGACGATCTTTTAAAAAAGGTATGGAATGCAATATCATAAGCATCTGATGAGTTTAAATATTTTTTTGTGAATGGACCCACTTGTGGTAGAAATGTACATTTAGGAGACTTCGATATAAATTTTGACAGTCAAGATTTCTATGTTACAAAGTTTAAACAATGGATTATGGCAGAAAGTAAATGACTATACAAGGATTACGAACTATTCGAAAAGAAAAATAGATTTGCTCATAACTAATGAACAAAATCTAATTGCTGAAGTTGAACATACCCCAAAGATAAGTGATCACTCGTGGATATATTTCGAAGTGAGAAATATGATCGATGAAAATAAAATGAAAGAAATTACAGTCATTGAATTCACAAAATTACGAGAAACTTTTACAACACAATATATCACGATGTAATGCTTTCAATCTGTTTTTAACTTGTTCTTGTCATATTTTATATAATTTTGACCATTGTACCATCTATCCAGCTCTCACCATGTTACTGGACGTTTCCCTCATCCTATACGTAAACAACAATTAGCAACATCCTCACATACTACTGTAAGTTAAGTCAATTTAAATTCATTTCACACTATTGTTGCTACTGTTATCATTGTAATTGCAGCTCCTGATGATGATGGCAAAGTCCATTGAAAGCTAGAGAGAATTAAAAAAGTATAAAGAGTCCTCTTTGCTTAAATTTTGTCGAAGTACCCAACAAAAGGCGGAAGCTTTAATTTTTCACCTATATATATATATATATATATATATATATATATATATATATATATATATAGAGCACATAAGCATTTGGACACTGCTATAGAACTGTTAAATAGTGATATTGAAATAAATTATTAATTGGTTGAATGTCAATAAACTTAAATTAAACACTAATAAAACAAAATGTACAAATACATTATTTCAAAAATATCGATAAAGATAAATTACTTCTATAGAGTTTCCCATAATCATAGTATGTATTCCAAAAAAAAATGTGTATAACACTATAATTCTTCTCCATTTTTTATATTGATCAACCATCAAAGCTATGAGAATCATTTTAAATAAAAACAAATATGCTAGGATTAAGTCTATGTTAGAAGAACTGCAGTGGTTGGATGTGAAAAATTTCATATATTATTTAGTTCTCGTTTTCAAATTCAAATTAAAAAATCATTTATTATCACCACATTTAGAGATCTTCACAAAATTAAATAGTTACTATCATAACTACGAAACTAGAGGGAGTATAGATTTTCATCTGCAAAATTGTAATAGCAGCATAATTAGTAAATCTATATTTTAAAAGGGAGTATTTGAATAAAATAAATTGAATAATGATATTAAACAGAGTTCGAATTTAAAAATGGTTAAAGTGAAATTAAAAAATCACTCTATGAATAATCAAAATACATAGTGACGTAATTTTAATTTAGATAGCCAAGAATGTAAAATTACAGAAAATGGATTCAAGAAAAATATGTAACCGAATTTACATTGTAGTATTAATACTGAATAAATCTTCAACAACAACAAAAGCACTCACCAGCAGATGACAGGCCCCTTATCATCAGACGATCCTCTCCCATACAGTTTCCCATTCTTCTCAGTGAGCACGAAAGGATCTGTGTCCCATCCATCTTCTTTGGCAGCAGGTTGGACATCGATATGCCCGTAGATGAGCACAGTCTTTTTCTGAGGATTGCTAATCAGAGAGCCTAATACTACCGGTGGTAGAGGTAGCTCTGTGCCATTTGGCAGCTTTTCCTTACCTAGGGAAAAATCGTTTTTTATTGTTAGGTATTACGTATACAATAGTCATTCGCGACATCTGAGACACACTTGTTTATTTCACAACGCTACATCCCTAAAAGCAAGTAACCGCTCTTTATTTGACCTTGAACTTAATAATAGAATGATGAATAACAATAAAATGAATCACTAAGCTGTAGATACATCATATCATCGCGCATATTCCAGATTTTTCTTTTTACAGGCTCCATCCTTTGGTGATTATAAAAATAAAATAATGATACAAAAAAATATCCATACGACTTAGAACTTTTAAATGAATATAAAGTATGTACATATATAGAAACAAACTGTTACCAGTATGAAAAAATAATAGCTTATCGAATGACTACTTATTTCATAGAAAGTGTCAACGACATTGTAAGATCAATTATTGACAGGGATCCCAACCAATGTCCCATTAGATCAGATTATAATGCATCATTAAGCGAGCTTAGAAGAATAAACATTAATCGTCTCAAGAAGGTTATATCAAAATAGAAATCAAATCAAAATAAGAATGAGATTTTGTCTGAAAGGGTGCTTAATGGGTGTTTTGATATTATTGGAGCCAGAATATTACAGTATGATGAATTTCCACCAAAACTGAAGTGTTCTACCATAACTTCTGTTTCGAAAGTTATGAATTGAGAGAATATGCGGCCAATAAATGTTCTGCCAGATGTTGAAAAGGTCTTTATTTATTTATTCAACTTACGGGCGAACCCATTATACAAAGTATACTAAGTGACATATAAATCCGAACACCCAGTTTAAATGGTTTTATTTTAATAAAATTTTGTATAAGTAGTTAATGAAGCATAATAATTAAATGATAAAAATTTCAAAATGCCTTTGACCTTTAATAATGTGTGGATGCACCCTGATGTGCTACGCATTCTCCAACGCGCCTAGGCATGCTTCTGATCAGGTGGTCAATGTCCTCCTGTGGTATCTCATTCCAGGCAACCACCAACTCCTCTCGAAGTGCTTCTAGAGTCTGAGGAGGACGTTGCAAATTGAGCAATCTCCTACCCATCATATCCCACACGTGCTCAACTGGGGATAAGTCGGGAGATCTTGGTGGCCATGGTAACAATGTGACATCATTATGTTGAAAGAAGTGTATTGTGACTCTTGCAACATGTGGTCGGGCATTATCTTGTTGGAAAGTTGGATCTGCCAGGGTGTCAAGATAGGGTAAAAGATGGGGTTCTAGAACTTCGTGGATATAACGCTGCGCGTTCATGTTACCTCTGATGAAGATTAAAGGTGACCTGGAACCATAAGCTATAGCACCCCAAACCATAACTCCAACAGTGTGATGAACATGTCTTTCAACAAAAAACTGTGGATTCCTCCTTTCACCACGTCGCCTTCTAACCCTGGCACGACCATCGTGCATGCCTAAACAAAATCGAGACTCGTCACTAAAGACTATACTGTTCCATTCCTGATCCCAGAGTGACCGTTGTCTGCACCACTCAAGGCGATTACGTCGGTGTTCTCGAGTTAAAGGGAGGACCCAGTGCGGCCGGTATGAAAACAAGCCAAAACTTCTCATTCGTCGGTAAACACTTCGCATGCCAATAGGTCTTCCGTGTTCTGCAAGCCATTCATTTGCAATGGACCTGGTAGTGGAGAAACGGTCCCTTAAAGCCAATAATCTTAGGCGGCGATCTTCACGGTCTGTTGTTCTACGGCGGCGTCCAGTGCCCCTTGCTCTTTGCGTACGGCCTTCTCGAAGCCATGCCTGACAACACCTAACCACAGTGTCTACACTTGTTTGCACTCTAACTGCCCGAAAAGAAAGTCCAGCTTCCCGATGTCCCACTATACGGCCCCTATCAAACTCACTAAGTTGACGAAATCGTACAGGTCTCCGTACTCTAGGCATCGTAACCGATCGTAAAGGATGTCAAGAACCAAAATCCGCCAACGTTGATTCTTTACTGCGGCTGAAATATTCATTTTTAGAGCGTTAGTGAATTAAAAAAAAGCAGTATAAAAACCGGAATGTCCAACTGATAAGGCTGAAATTTTTTTCACTTGTTATTTACAGTAAGATAAATACATTCACCAACTTTTATTAAAATAAAACCATTTAAACTGGGTGTTCGGATTTATATGTCACTTAGTATATAATAGTATATAAGGCAATCAACTGAGATTAACATAATCATCTGCGAAATTTAAATCAGATGTTCAAATGAGGAAATGCAATAATCTAGTAATCATAAATTCAAATATTAAAAAATCAGAAGACTACTCAAATGTAAACATAGACTTTGATAAATTTCTAACAATATAATTACTCCAATTATACAAATCAAGCCAACTACTGTGTTCATTACATAGTTTAGATAATCTAAAAACAGGAGAATGATTTATCAGATCTGCTTTAGGTGGCATAACATGAAAATAAACATTATTACGTCTTAACATTCTTGGTGGCACATAAAATCTGAATTTTGACAATAAACTGAAATTATCAATAATGTTATTAAATAAATTATAAGCAAATAAAACATCATTCCTGTTCCTAGCACTTTCAAGCGTTGGAATCATAATTTTGTATGAAATATTTGTGTAGTTGTGATCGGTAAAATTCATCGGCATACCAGTTCTGTATGCAACATATCTTAAAAAGACATGATTGGCTCTTTCAGGAGAAGCTATTTGATATTTAAGATAAGGATTCCAAACTACAGAACCATGGCTTAGAATTGGACATACTGAAGGTGCTGATACTTTTAAAATCTCTTGTAAATCTCTTTAAAAAATGATTTTTTTTATTGCTAAATTTCTAATGTGTTCAATATGATAATTAAACGATAATTTAGAATCAAAAATGATACCAAGATCTTTTATAGAGTCTAACTTTTCTAACCCAACGTTGTAAAAGTTATAATCAACATCTTGTAAGTTACATTTACCAAAAGTAATAAAATAACACTTGTTGATGTTAAAAGGCTTATTTAGAAGCAAAGAAACGTTAACTACATCAAAGGCACTAGAAAAGTCTGTATAAATAGCATCAGTCGCTAATCCATTGCCCATTGCATCAACTAAATTTTCTGTATATAAACTTAAATTGGTAATAGTTGATTTATTCTTCATGAAGCCATGTTGATTTGTAATAATAAAAAAGAAATTATTTACGAACAGATCTAATAATTTGTCGAGGGAAATAAAATTTTAAATTTCAACCTGGATTCAGGAAGAAACACGTGGATAATAGAAAACATACAATAACAGTGTTTTTGGACTTCAAACGGGCGTTTGAAACTGTCGACAGGGATAAATTCCTTACAAAATTGCATCACTATGGATTTAAACGATCTGTAGTCCAAATTCTACAAAACTACTTAAATTACAGTCAAAATTGGATCTATATTACGTATCAAGCTGTTGGTGCACCACAAGGTAATAAACTAGGCCCACTACTATTTATTTTACAAATTAATGACATTTGTAATATTTTAGATTATTGTAAAATTCAGATATATGCAGACGATACATTAATATAAATATCAGATGAAAACTGATGACACTTCTTTAAAAATGCTAAATTCTGACTTGGCAAATAACATAAATTGGTTAAATGTAAATAAACCAAAATTGAATGCTTCTAAAACGAAATATATGCTCATAGGAAAATACCTAAATTAAAATACCATCACAGGATAAATGGTGAAATAATTGAATAATAATAGTAATTAAATATTTAGGTATATGTACTGATAGTAAACTAAAGCTTGAATACACTATTTCAAAAACGGACAGAAAAAGAAATTACTTTTATAGTCTACAGTAATTATATAAAGTCTACTTGTAAGTTAAAGATTTTTAAAAGAAAATTAGAGGAATATTTCATGAACAGTGAAAATTCTTAGAGATGTAAATTTTGTTTTCCCAATAACTGCATGTTATGTAGTTGTTGTAGTTTTTTAAAAGAATGTAATTGTAGCAATCATACTAAATAAATCTTAAACAAACAAACGAATATTATAAAAGATGCTAAGTTAAAATTCTTGAAATAAAATTCGGCATACAGAAAAAAAATCAAATTCCCTCCATAGAACAGGAAAACGGAAAATTGAGAGAAAAAAAACAGCTAAATTTTGTAAATATATTTCTGAAATAGGTGAAAAATTGGCAATAAATATTTCAAATCACGGTTAAGGATGTAAATAATCTTGGAGAATACTTAATATCTGTTTTAGTACGATTAATCAATGAAACTATACAAAAAGGAATATTTCCATCAGAATTGAAAATAATTAAAATAACCCCACTTTTTAAGTCGGGAGATATTAAATGTATGAACAATTACAGGCCTATTTCAGTGGTGTGTGTATTCTCTAAGATTATAGAAAAATTAATAAAAAAAAGAATGTTATCTTTCATTGTTACTCACAATATATTGATTGATGAATTTCAATATGGTTTTATAACGAACAGTAGCACACTTAGTGCGGTTGTTGATTTTGTGGACTACATTTCAATGGCTCTAGATAAACAACAAATAGTTGTAGCTGTTTTCATTGACCTAAAAAAAGCTTTTGACATAGTAAGCGTAGACATTCTTTTAGATAAATTGTTTAAAATGGGATTTAGAGGTGTTTCGTACAGCTTGATTAAGTCTTATTTATATGACAGAAAACAGTACATAAAGCTTGGAGACATTGATAGTGAATGGTTATCTAGCACCTATGGAGTACCACAGGGGTCAGTTCTTGGACCTCTGTTATACAGTCTTTATGTACTGAATCTCAAGTTGGCCAATCTGAGGGGAAGATATTTTACCTTTGCAGATGACACTGTACTGGTATATACTGGAACAGACGAAATTGCTTTAACGAATCTTATTAATGATGACCTGAATAGTTATCTTAAATGGCTGTTTTCGAATAGATTAAAAATTAACATTGAAAAAACAAAATACATTATATTTAAACAAAAAAAACAAGATAGTTAGCAATAATCTAAATATTAACATAAATAATATAGCGCTAGAAAAAGTGTCAAGTATTAAATATTTGGGATTACTGATAGATGAAAGTTTAAATTGGTCACTTCACGTAAATGGAATTTGTGATAAAATAGTTTCAATGCTATCTGCCTTATATAAGAGTCGAGATTATTTGTCCAACGAAAGCAAATTTCAAATTTATAATGCCTTCTTTCTTACACATTTTAGGTACCTCTTGCCAGTATGGGGTATGTGCGGTGAAGTTAATTTTAATAAAGCTCAAGTTTTACAAAATAAAGTTCTGAAAATATAGTTTAATTTTGATTGGCTTACAAGTTCTAATACACTTTATTCAAATTTAAATTTAAACAAATTAAGAGTGTTATTGGAGGTGGAACAATGTAAACTTGTTTATAAAATTATAAATAATCTACTAAAAAGTAACATAAATATTAGGTTCTACCATAACGTGCATGATCACCAAACAAGATCACTGAATAATGTTCATCAAATTTCCACAAGAACTAACACTAGGTTTAAAAAATCCGATCACAGACGCAATTAAGAAATTTAATAATTTACCTCATTGTATAAAAGAATCAAATAACTATAGAAGTTTTGTTAGAGAATTGAAAGATTGTAAAAATGTTAATGAATTTATTTGTTGAAATTATGAGCAACATTGCAGTGTACCTGTAGTTCATAGATATTAATTATTGTCTTGTTATTCTCGGGGCCAGTGTTTGCAAACACTGATTAGGGAATTATTGTTATAACTGGTTATACTTTTGTATTATTGTGTTTAAATAAATTATTTCAAAAAAAAAATGAGAAACAACCATACACGAAAACTATATCACAACGTTTTATGTATCTGACACCAACTGATCAGAATAAAATTGAAAACATTATCAAAGGTCTAAAAGTTAAAAAATCGTCTGATTGTTACCAAAATCTATAAGTACATTGATAACAGTACACACAAGGAACATTGTTAGGACCAGTTTTTTTATAATTTATATGTTAATGATCTTTTCAAATTGAGTAATAATGGATAGATTATTGCTTATGCGGCTATTATGCATTCAGATAATGACTGGAATTTTTTACAGAAGTAATTTTGATAATTTTAAGAAAATAAGCAGATCAGTAAAAAAAAAGTTAGTTGCGGTTTAGAAAAAAAACTTTTTATTTTTAACGATATATTAAAAAAAGTAACAAGATTCATATACTTATAAGAATCACTATATGCGCTCTCTTTTTGCTGTTCTTTTATGGATCGTTTCTGGGGCATCTCTACCAAGAGTCCAACAGTAGTCTGCAAGCATGGAAGGATTCCACTTTCCCTGGTACCTTTTTTCCATTGTTGAAATATCCTGATGAAAACGTTCGCCGTGCTCATCACTTACGGCTCCGCAATTGTCAGGAAAAAAGTCCAGGTGCGAGTGTAGGAAATGTATCTTAAGAGACATATTACTGCCCATCTTTTGATACGATGACAGCATATTTTTGACAAGGGTTTTATAGTTGTCAGCTTTTCTATTTCCCAAGAAATTAGTGACCACCAGACGGAAATCATTCCAAGCAGTTTTTTCAATACCTGTTAGTGTTTTCAAACTGTGTATCTTTCAAAATATTTCGAATCTGTGGCCCAACAAAAATACCTTCTTTAACCTTTGCCTCACTTAGTCTTGGAAATTTCTGACGCAGGTATTGAAAAGCTGACCCATCTAATGCCTTGACAAAGTTTTTCATTAGGCCCAACTTGATATGCAGTAGTGGTTTTAAAATTTTTTTTTTTGAATCTACTATTGGCATATGCTGTACATTTTTTTTACCTGGCTCTAGGAATTGACGAACAGGCCAGTTTTGTCTGGTGTAATGAAGTGCCTTTGCCTGACTGTCCCATTCACACAAAAAACAGAAAACTTTGTGTAGCCTAGCTGCAGCCCAAGTAAAAGTGCAACAACTTTCAAATCGCCACAAATATGCCATTGGTGCTCATCGTATTTTATGCATGTCAATAGGTACTTCATATTGTCATATGATTCTTTCATGTGAACTGCATACCCTACAGGAAGAGATGGTAAAATATTTCCAATATGCAATAACACTGCCTTTAAACTCAATGTTGAACTGTCTATAAACAATCTCCATTCTTCTGGGTTATAGTTTATATTTAAAGCCGCCAGTAAGCCGTTAATGTTACTGCAGAAAACCAAGTTATTCTCCATATTGAAAAATGGTTCTAAGTCTTTGTGGCGTTTACGAAAAACACATACCGAAACATCGTCTTCTAACAAGTTCCACTGCTGCAGTCTTGATCCAAGTAACTCTGCCTTACATTTTGGAAGTTCTAAATCTCTTACAAGATCATTTAATTCTGACTGTGTTATTTTGTGCGGTTGGTGGCATGACGTGCTCGGTATAAAATCAGGATCTCTTGACGTTGATGGCATATCTTCTTCCTGACGAATCACTCGATCGCCATGATCTGATTCCTTTTCTGATTCGCAAGTGTAGGATTCTGGGGGTTTTGGAATAGGATTTTCGTCACTGTGAGGCACAGGTCTCATCGCAGATGGTATGTTTGGGTAGTTAATAACCGATTTTTTTTTCTTGGACATACCTGTGGCTTGTCCAACACAAGGTACCATGCAAAAGTAACAATCATTAATATGATTTGTAGGCTCTCTCCAAACCATTGGGACAGCAAAGCACATAGACCGTTTTTTGCCATTTAACCAGCTCCTCAGACTTGAAGCACATGTATTACAGCAGATGTGGGGTGCCCACTGTTTGTCTTGATCACCTAGTTTACAACCGAAATAAAGCTGATAAGCCTTTGTTATTAGTGGAGTAATAGACCGTCTCTGAGACGCAAAAGTCACATCACCACACACGTAACAAAACTGATCTGGATTGTTTACACACTTTCGAGACATCTTGCATGAACGCTGTCAGTCAACTGAGGAAAAAATGGCTAATATAAAACAATATAATGTACACGTATGTATAACGTAACACAGTCATGCCGATTACATCATCTTTCCTTGCCGAATATAAAAATGTAGCACGTGCATTCTTGTGAATTACAGTATATTAACACTGTCACAGCAGGAACACATATAATTACCGTAGTAGATACTGGTGCACTCTGGGCGCCCCCCACCACTTCCACTTTTTGGCCACGCCCACCACATCCACCGCGTGCTCTGATTGGCGGATCAAACGGCGGGAAATTTGAACGGGGTTGATGGTATATGTTGATTGGCGGGAACCGCTAGATCCACCGCGTGCTCTGATTGGCGGATCAAACGGCGGGAAATTTGAACGGGGTTGATGGTATATGTTGATTGGCGGGAACCGCTAGATCCACCGCGTGCTCTGATTGGTGGATCAGACGGCGGGAAGTTTGAACGGGTTGATGGTATATGTTGATTGGCGGGCCCCGTTAGATAGCGCACCCGACCGGAAGTGATTCAGACAGCCGACGATAGTAAGGTGTAGTATAACGTCTATGCGTAAGCGATGTGACTCATTTCATGTTTTGCGGTAAATATTTGCATATAGATCGATAAAAGCCCATGAATAATGATATTTATAGATGCAATTCTGCTGATTCAGTTTAAATGGAAAAACGTATAAAATTCGCGGGAAACAATGCGTATAGGATGATCTCAATAATCAACACGTCATATTCAGTGTGCATATAAAAATGGAATTGCTCATATATGTGGTGCATACAGTTAATGTTAGGTAATTTTTAACATTGATACAATATTGAAAACATAGTACAGTCTATATTGTGTATCTAATAAATTCAACAAGGCAATCACCTACGTCGCAAATGAGGTTAGGTTCAGGGCAGGTGTTGTCGTAGCGGTGATATGCAAGAAGTACCGGGCGGGGCTGTTAAGCATGGGTGAATGGGCAGGAAGCGCAGGCTGTCAACGAGTTAATACTGACCAACGATAACAGCGGTGACCTTGAAACACTGTGGTCAGTTAAAAAGTGGTGGGGGTAAAATCGAGATTATAAATACCTATGAATCACCGCAAATTATCTTGTCAGTTATCTGCAGCGAACAGACGTGCTCAGTTCAGATTTAGTCGCTAGTTAACGTTTTAGTTTTTAAAAAATGGAAAAATTCTTCATCGTTAAGGATTCTACTAAGAAGATTAAAAAATTTAATCTATATGGGCGAGAAGTGGAATTTAAAATACGACCTATCCCTAAAGACGTCGAACCTGTGGGATGGATCAAAGACGCTCTGGAGGAAATAGTAGCCAAAGGAACTGAACATCTCCAGCCCAGTGATCAAGTTGGATTCACTTTCTGTTCCAAAGACTTTACCCGCGGTCAAGGATGGATAGCTTTTAAATTGTTTTCCGACGTTTCAACTGAGGACATATGGGAGAAGATATCTTCCATCTATCAGTCAAATTCTGTGGGGTTGAATACCGAGACTTTTTGCTTGGGTATTACGTCCGTAAGGTTGCCTGCTGGTCGTGGTAGAGCTCAGAATTTCAATACCTTTGATGAGGAATGCGCCAAAAGAAAAGGCATTATCACCGTTAAAAACACCGATAATTTGTGTCTCCCACGAGCCCTTGTCATCGCCATGGGCCATTTGAACAAAGACAAAGATTATAGCAGAATCCGCCGTGATCGAGGAAAAATACAAGGACAAAGAGCTGTACAACTTGTGGAAAAGGCTGATATTGTTATCCCTGAGGAGGGGTGTGGAATACCTGAACTTCAAAAGCTACAACGATATCTGCAAAACTACAAAATTGTTGTATACAAGTTTGGGTGCAAAGGTCGTGACGTCATTTTTGAAGGCGTGTCCGCTGGTCCGACGCTTAACCTAATATATCACGAGGGGCACTACAGCGTCATAACATCCCTCACTGCTGCCTTTTGCTGCAGCTTTTTTTGTGAGAACTGCCACATTCCGTATAATACTAAACAAATTCATAGATGTGATAAACAATGTTATGCTTGTAAAAGATCTCCGGCCTGCCTGAAAACGAAGCACATCAAATGCAAAGAATGTAATAGAAGCTTTTATGGACAAGAATGTTTTAACGCTCATTTACCATCGGTCTGTTCTAAAATTAAAAGATGTGTAGACTGTTTTAAAGTTCACAACGGTAATGATCACATCTGCGGATATATACTTTGTAAAACATGTTATAAAAATCAACCAATTGAACATATGTGCTATATACAGCCTGACAGAAGTATTCCTAAATCAAATGATGTCTTATTAATATTTTACGATTTGGAAACCCGTCAGGAGAAGGAATTACCCAATGGATCTTTACTGCATGAGCCAAATCTATGTGTATTCAAACAATGTTGTGAATCATGTACCGATAATCCTATATGCAAGAAATGTGGCCTTCGAATACAGATTCTTCGATGTCAAGACGTCATTTCTCCATTTATGCATCATATTCTGACACTTCGTAAAAAATTCAAGAAAGTCATTGTACTGGCGCATAATGGTGGAGGATTTGATCATCAGTTTCTACTTCGTTACATTTTAGAGAAGACTAGTCTGTACCCGAATGTAATTATGAGAGGAACAAAATTAATATTGATGGAGGTAGGAAATGTAAAATTTCTGGATTCTCTCAATTATTTTCCTATACCTCTAACTGCTCTACCCAAGGCGTTTGATTTAAAAGAGCTAAAGAAAGGATACTTTCCACATTTATTCAACACTTTGGCTCATCAGAATTATGTAGGGCCAATTCCAGCGCTCGACTTCTACGATCCCGACCATTTAAAGGAAGACGCTCGGGAAAAATTATTAAAATGGCATGGCGAAAGACAAGCGGAGGGATACGTTTTTGATTTTCAGAAAGAAATCGTTGAATACTGTATCTCCGATGTGGAAATATTGACACAGGCGTGTCTCAAATTTCGAGACCTGATGAAAACCGAAACCACAGTCGATCCCTTCCAGGAAAGCACCACTATTGCATCATGCTGTAACAAAGTCTTTAGACGCAATTTTTTAAAACCTGAGACGATCGGGGTAATTCCAAAAGGGGGCTATAGATGGCGTGAAAATCAGTCAAAAATTGCCATCCAATGGCTGTTGTGGGAGGAACATCAAAGAGGAATCAAAATTCAACACGCCGCTAAGGGTATAGAAACCATTGTTAAGGGACATAAAGTAGACGGTTTTTGTAGCGACACAAATCAAGTGTTTGAATTCCAAGGATGCTATTTTCACGGTTGCCCTCGATGTTTCAAATACAAAAGAAGCAATCATCTGCATAATGATCCGTTGAATACATTGGAAAGTCGATACGAACAATCAGTTAGCAAAGTAGAGAGACTCCGAAGCCTTGGACTAGAAGTAATTGAGATATGGGAATGTCAATTTCGAGGAATGCTAAACGATGAAATTAGAGCCTTCACAGAAGCACATCCATTGATAATCAATTTACCGATTAACCCCAGAGACGCTCTCTACGGGGGACGTACAGAAAATATCGTTGAATACTACAAGATCAAAACAAATGAATGCATAAAATATGTCGATATATGTTCCCTGTACCCCTTCATCTGTAAATATGGAAAATTTCCGGTGGGTCATCCAAAAAAAATTTACGTAGGTGAAGAATGTGTTACAGCCTCTCTGTCGCAGATGTCAGGACTTATTAAATGCCAGATTCTACCGAACCAGAACTTATATCACCCCGTTTTACCGTCAAAAATGAACAACAAATTGATGTTTGTTAACTGTCAAAAATGTGGTGAAGATTTCGTTCGAGAAGAGTGTCAGCATTCTATTCAAGAAAGAAGCCTAAAAGGAACTTGGGTGATAGAAGAGGTGCTCAAAGCTATTGAAAAAGGTTACCAGATTATAGAGACTTACGAAATATGGGAATACGATACAATTCAGCTCAGTAAAGACCAAGAGGGGTTATTTAGCGGAATGATGAACAAGTTTCTACAAATAAAACAACAAGCTTCAGGATGGCCCAAACATTGCTTAACGGATGAAGAAAAAAACCGTTATATTGATGCATTTTTGAATAGAGAAGACATAAAGCTGGAATTTTCAAAAATTATAGAGAACCCCTGTTTGAGATCGTTAGCTAAACTTATGCTGAATTCCTTTTGGGGTAAATTTGCTCAAAAAGAAAACCAAAACAAAACCTCAATAGTCAGAGACTGTGGTGAATTCTTTGATATGCTGACTAATCCTTCTATTCATGTAAATACAGTTCTCCCGGTAAACGAAGAAACCCTTCTCATAACTTGGGAATTTAGAGAAGAGGCCTATGACGTTTCTTCAACGGTTAACGTTGTATTGGCTTCATATGTCACGGCCCTAGCTAGACTAAAATTATATTCATTCTTGGAGAAAGTGGAAGAAAGGGCAGTTTACGTAGATACAGATTCATGTATTTATATCTCTCGTAAGGGATTAGACGACATATCTACAGGCGACTTCATAGGTGATATGACCGATGAGCTCAATGGGGGTTTCATATCAGAGTTTGTTTCTGGAGGACCTAAGAACTACGCCTACAAATATACTACTTTGTCTGGAGAGGAACAGATCGTATGTAAAGTAAAAGGCATATCACTCAACTACAAGGCATCCCAAGTAGTCAATTTTGAGAAAATAAAAGACATGGTGCTGAAGAAATCTGATCCTGTTTCTGTACTTTCTCGACAGCTACGACGTACAAGAGAGCATGAAGTAGTAACAGTCGAGTTTCCTAAGGTATACAAGATAACTTCAATGAAAAGGAAATTCTATGAAGATCATACCTCTGTACCATTTGGATTTAAGAAAATAAAGTATTGATTTATTAATGTATGTAAATATTTTTTAATAAACATGTAAAATAAAATGCATGCAAATGATTTTTTGTTTTTTATTTCCCGCCTAATTGAAAAATATTTTTGCACCCGAAATTGTTCAGCCTTTTTACTCCATATAAAATATTTAAAAGTATGCATTGTTATTATTAAACGCCTGCAGTAATATACACCAAAAAAATTGAGAAGCAGTGTAACCATGTGGAACTTTGTATAATCACAAAAAAACATATCTTGGAAAATAAAAAATACAGCAGATTCATAAGCAGTGTAGAGAGGAAACTACGTAAAAGTAATCGAATATTACTAATAAAATAGAGTTTTGAATTCCTATTTTTACAATAATAATCATTTTACTATCTTACGTGTTGGGCACTGCACTGCACGGGTACCAACACTGTACGGGCACGAAAAATTGAGAAGCATGATAACCATGTAGAACTTCGTATCACTACGTAAATGGTTATTACGAAAAGTAGAAATAAAAACTATATTTTCGATAATAGCTATACTATTTTTTATGAGCACCGAAAAAATTGAGAAGCACGATAACCTCATAGAACTTCGAAACAGCACCAGAGACAACCGAAGGCTACAGAAAAAAACACATACTGAAAAGGCTTAACATCTATCAGCGCTGGTATCCGATAATACTGTTTCCTTTGACATTCGTTGGGATATGAAAACACATATTTGCTTCCCACCGTTATAACGGAAATAATAGTTACTGCAAAAGCAGTTTCACGATAAGACCATACATTAATCTACAAAGTTGATAATAAAACATATGTACTATTAAAATGCAGATATTTTTAAAATTATACAATTAAAAAATCAAAATAATATATTATAAATGGTAGGGGATACAGGGTAAACACCGAAATATACTTAATTTAGAATAGTTACTTATAATCTCCTCAGTTCTTTGGTCAGCCGTATCGACAATTTACCGGTGGGTCCTCTATTTTTGTGCATGTAAAAGGTTAGACTATGGCGCTAGCAAAAAAAAACAAAATGCAACAAAGTAGAGTCACTTAATATTCTTGTTGAAATTACGGATAGAATATGGTAGAAAGTAACAATCAGATATTGTAGAAGCCATGTAATTGTTTAATTGTTGAGGAAAAAGTATTTTTCATACGCTGACCATGTTTATGTCCGCTTGGTACGCGACCAGATCTTTTCCAAACCTTTGCCCGTAGGGTTCATGAGCCTACGACCAAATGTGTCGTCGAAGGGGCATTTTTGGCCAAATTCGGTCGAAACCGATGCTGCGTTCGTACCCTAGAGCCTACGAACAGTGACTCAAACTTAATTTTAATTGATATGCAAAGATCTGGCTAGAATGCTTGAGCTAGTGATTATATGCAATTTATCGGTGACGAGCTTTCCTCTAGCATATCTTGATTTATTCAAGCGAATCAATGAGAAACTAGTGAATAAAATTACCTGACAGCCATAGTACAAGTTGGTATATCTACACCTTCTCTTACATTTGGCGCCACTAAAATGTTAATCTCCTTGTTTCTAAAAACGATCAAGTACTTATCTGTTCTTCTTATTAATCGGAAGTGATTCTACGGTGCTATTAAAAGAGTTTCCGTTATATCCCACAACGAAATCCGGCTTTATATGTCTGAACTCTGGTACATGTTCACTCAAATCTTTCAGTACATGGTGCAATATTTTTGCCAGTTGATCTTTCCTTCGTGAATATTAAACCACAAATGTCTTCGTTTGAAGATGAACTGTTGAAAAGTGTTACGTTTATATTAGTATTAATATTTATGACATTTACTTTTTTAAAATAGTTAAATACTACGATAAACTGGGAATGTGGGATGAAGCAGAAATGTTTCTGTAACCCAATTTAGGTATGTATAGCAAGTCTTACGCAAGACAATAATAAAAACAGATAGAATTCGAGGGCGATTCTTGGAAGAAAAATTCATAGTATTTCTAAGGCAACACCGACCGGAGTGCTATAATTTTAGCATACATTTACAGGTTATAGGTCTAATGATAAATAGAAAGTGATTAAAATTTTAACTTCAATTTTCGTAAAATAGCTGAGATATGCCATCTTGCAGTAGCCTGATATGAAATACCCGACAGGTTACCCATCACCTGATAGTCTGTGGTTCTCGCCGCTAGATGACGCTACATACAAACGTCATCTGTCAAACGTTATGTGTATCATTGATAAGTGTGACTTGTGTCTCTAAGCGCTAGATGGTGTCGATGTCGCACTGGTGTCGTAGAGTGACCCACATACAGGGGTCGATAGAAATTTTTGGGGCCCTACCGACGGGTCGATGAACCGACGGTATAACGTCAGATCGAAATAAGCTCCATTCACATGGGAGGTGTGTGTGGAATTGCTCGTGGGAGACACGGACCTTGTCGTATATAGCAAGACGTGTCCTAAAATGGTGATACCCATTGGTCGCTCAGCCATACAGGTCGGTCAGACAGAAGTTTTTGGGACCGGGGTGCTCTGATTGGTGGATCAGACGGCGGGAAATTTGAACGGTGTTGATGGTATAGCTGAATGGTGGACGGCGGGGTCGGGTGCGTTGGTAATCACCTATGTCGCAAATGAGGTTAGATAGATAGTCGTTCAGTGAAGGTGTTGTCGTAGCGGTGATATGCAAGAAGTACTGCTCGCGGGGGTGTCAACGAGTTAATATTGGCCAACGATAACAGCGGTGACCCTGGAACACTGTTGTCACACGGTTGCAAAAGATGACAGGTTATCTCTTAATTTTCGTAAACAACGATTTTTCTAAAGTGGTAAAAACAGGTCGAAATTTTAAATACCTATGAATCACCGCAAATTATCTTGTCAGTTATCTGCTGCGAACAAAACATGCTCAGCTCAGACTTATCTAAAAAGTGGTGGGAAAATCGATATTATAAAAATATTTATGAATCACCGCAAATTCTCTTAGACGTGCTCTTATCAGTTCAGACTTAGTTAAAACTGGTGGGTAAAATCGAGATTATAAATACCTATGAATCACCGCAAATTACCTTGTCAGTTATCTGCAGTGAACAGACGTGCTCAGTTCAGACTTAGCAATTCCCAACGCTCCTCCGTGGCCATTCCCCTTACCCTCTCGCGAGTGCGGGCATGCGCATGCGGCTCGTTCTGGTCTATAGACATATGATCGCTAATGATCTTGAACAAAGATGTCCTGATACACGAACCGCCAGAGGTACATCAGAAGTAATGTTAGTATTGTGTGTGCGTGTTTTTTGAACACGCTAAGTCGTGATGTACATCACGTGACGTACGTCACGTGACCTACGTGACGTGCGTGTGACAGGTGACGTGCGTCACGTGACACGTGACGCACGTGGCACGTGACGTGCGTCACGTGACACTTGACGCACGTGGCGTACGTCACGTGACACGTGACGTGCACACTTTGTTCAAAAATACCAAAAAGCTGTCTTGATAGCCCGAACCGCCAGAGGTACAACATAAGAAGTAATGTTAGTGCATGGTTGAGGTTCAAAAACTTAGCGTGTTCAAAAAAAAACGTACCTAGACCAAAAGTCATTCTAGACCAGTCACTCTAGACCAAAGCACAAAAAAAACGCCGTTTTTCAACGCCTTTTTTGTCACCATTCCCCTTAGTAGCGCGCATGCACATGGGGCTCGTTCTGCTGGTGCTGGTGCTGGCGCGGGCGTAGATAGCGTTTGTGGTAAGGGTTGGGGGTAGGTCTTGTTCTCTTATCGCGCACGAGTAAGTTTGTTTGTTGTGTACCATAGGATAGTGGTAAGAGAACAAGACCTACCCCCAACCCTTACCACAAACGCTATCTACGCCCGCGCCAGCACCAGCACCAGCAGAACGAGCCCCATGTGCATGCGCGCTACTAAGGGGAATGGTGACAAAAAAGGCGTTGAAAAACGGCGTTTTTTTTGTGCTTTGGTCTAGAGTGACTGGTCTAGAATGACTTTTGGTCTAGGTACGTTTTTTTTTTGAACACGCTAAGTTTTTGAACCTCAACCATGCACTAACATTACTTCTTATGTTGTACCTCTGGCGGTTCGGGCTATCAAGACAGCTTTTTGGTATTTTTGAACAAAGTGTGCACGTCACGTGTCACGTGACGTACGCCACGTGCGTCAAGTGTCACGTGACGCACGTCACGTGCCACGTGCGTCACGTGTCACGTGACGCACGTCACCTGTCACACGCACGTCACGTAGGTCACGTGACGTACGTCACGTGATGTACATCACGACTTAGCGTGTTCAAAAAACACGCACACACAATACTAACATTACTTCTGATGTACCTCTGGCGGTTCGTGTATCAGGACATCTTTGTTCAAGATCATTAGCGATCATATGTCTATAGACCAGAACGAGCCGCATGCGCATGCCCGCACTCGCGAGAGGGTAAGGGGAATGGCCACGGAGGAGCGTTGGGAATTGCTAAGTCTGAACTGAGCACGTCTGTTCACTGCAGATAACTGACAAGGTAATTTGCGGTGATTCATAGGTATTTATAATCTCGATTTTACCCACCAGTTTTAACTAAGTCTGAACTGATAAGAGCACGTCTAAGAGAATTTGCGGTGATTCATAAATATTTTTATAATATCGATTTTCCCACCACTTTTTAGATAAGTCTGAGCTGAGCATGTTTTGTTCGCAGCAGATAACTGACAAGATAATTTGCGGTGATTCATAGGTATTTAAAATTTCGACCTGTTTTTACCACTTTAGAAAAATCGTTGTTTACGAAAATTAAGAGATAACCTGTCATCTTTTGCAACCGTGTGACAACAGTGTTCCAGGGTCACCGCTGTTATCGTTGGCCAATATTAACTCGTTGACACCCCCGCGAGCAGTACTTCTTGCATATCACCGCTACGACAACACCTTCACTGAACGACTATCTATCTAACCTCATTTGCGACATAGGTGATTACCAACGCACCCGACCCCGCCGTCCACCATTCAGCTATACCATCAACACCGTTCAAATTTCCCGCCGTCTGATCCACCAATCAGAGCACCCCGGTCCCAAAAACTTCTGTCTGACCGACCTGTATGGCTGAGCGACCAATGGGTATCACCATTTTAGGACACGTCTTGCTATATACGACAAGGTCCGTGTCTCCCACGAGCAATTCCACACACACCTCCCATGTGAATGGAGCTTATTTCGATCTGACGTTATACCGTCGGTTCATCGACCCGTCGGTAGGGCCCCAAAAATTTCTATCGACCCCTGTATGTGGGTCACTCTACGACACCAGTGCGACATCGACACCATCTAGCGCTTAGAGACACAAGTCACACTTATCAATGATACACATAACGTTTGACAGATGACGTTTGTATGTAGCGTCATCTAGCGGCGAGAACCACAGACTATCAGGTGATGGGTAACCTGTCGGGTATTTCATATCAGGCTACTGCAAGATGGCATATCTCAGCTATTTTACGAAAATTGAAGTTAAAATTTTAATCACTTTCTATTTATCATTAGACCTATAACCTGTAAATGTATGCTAAAATTATAGCACTCCGGTCGGTGTTGCCTTAGAAATACTATGAATTTTTCTTCCAAGAATCGCCCTCGAATTCTATCTGTTTTTATTATTGTCTTGCGTAAGACTTGCTATACATACCTAAATTGGGTTACAGAAACATTTCTGCTTCATCCCACATTCCCAGTTTATCGTAGTATTTAACTATTTTAAAAAAGTAAATGTCATAAATATTAATACTAATATAAACGTAACACTTTTCAACAGTTCATCTTCAAACGAAGACATTTGTGGTTTAATATTCACGAAGGAAAGATCAACTGGCAAAAATATTGCACCATGTACTGAAAGATTTGAGTGAACATGTACCAGAGTTCAGACATATAAAGCCGGATTTCGTTGTGGGATATAACGGAAACTCTTTTAATAGCACCGTAGAATCACTTCCGATTAATAAGAAGAACAGATAAGTACTTGATCGTTTTTAGAAACAAGGAGATTAACATTTTAGTGGCGCCAAATGTAAGAGAAGGTGTAGATATACCAACTTGTACTATGGCTGTCAGGTAATTTTATTCACTAGTTTCTCATTGATTCGCTTGAATAAATCAAGATATGCTAGAGGAAAGCTCGTCACCGATAAATTGCATATAATCACTAGCTCAAGCATTCTAGCCAGATCTTTGCATATCAATTAAAATTAAGTTTGAGTCACTGTTCGTAGGCTCTAGGGTACGAACGCAGCATCGGTTTCGACCGAATTTGGCCAAAAATGCCCCTTCGACGACACATTTGGTCGTAGGCTCATGAACCCTACGGGCAAAGGTTTGGAAAAGATCTGGTCGCGTACCAAGCGGACATAAACATGGTCAGCGTATGAAAAATACTTTTTCCTCAACAATTAAACAATTACATGGCTTCTACAATATCTGATTGTTACTTTCTACCATATTCTATCCGTAATTTCAACAAGAATATTAAGTGACTCTACTTTGTTGCATTTTGTTTTTTTTTGCTAGCGCCATAGTCTAACCTTTTACATGCACAAAAATAGAGGACCCACCGGTAAATTGTCGATACGGCTGACCAAAGAACTGAGGAGATTATAAGTAACTATTCTAAATTAAGTATATTTCGGTGTTTACCCTGTATCCCCTACCATTTATAATATATTATTTTGATTTTTTAATTGTATAATTTTAAAAATATCTGCATTTTAATAGTACATATGTTTTATTATCAACTTTGTAGATTAATGTATGGTCTTATCGTGAAACTGCTTTTGCAGTAACTATTATTTCCGTTATAACGGTGGGAAGCAAATATGTGTTTTCATATCCCAACGAATGTCAAAGGAAACAGTATTATCGGATACCAGCGCTGATAGATGTTAAGCCTTTTCAGTATGTGTTTTTTTCTGTAGCCTTCGGTTGTCTCTGGTGCTGTTTCGAAGTTCTATGAGGTTATCGTGCTTCTCAATTTTTTCGGTGCTCATAAAAAATAGTATAGCTATTATCGAAAATATAGTTTTTATTTCTACTTTTCGTAATAACCATTTACGTAGTGATACGAAGTTCTACATGGTTATCATGCTTCTCAATTTTTCGTGCCCGTACAGTGTTGGTACCCGTGCAGTGCAGTGCCCAACACGTAAGATAGTAAAATGATTATTATTGTAAAAATAGGAATTCAAAACTCTATTTTATTAGTAATATTCGATTACTTTTACGTAGTTTCCTCTCTACACTGCTTATGAATCTGCTGTATTTTTTATTTTCCAAGATATGTTTTTTTGTGATTATACAAAGTTCCACATGGTTACACTGCTTCTCAATTTTTTTGGTGTATATTACTGCAGGCGTTTAATAATAACAATGCATACTTTTAAATATTTTATATGGAGTAAAAAGGCTGAACAATTTCGGGTGCAAAAATATTTTTCAATTAGGCGGGAAATAAAAAACAAAAAATCATTTGCATGCATTTTATTTTACATGTTTATTAAAAAATATTTACATACATTAATAAATCAATACTTTATTTTCTTAAATCCAAATGGTACAGAGGTATGATCTTCATAGAATTTCCTTTTCATTGAAGTTATCTTGTATACCTTAGGAAACTCGACTGTTACTACTTCATGCTCTCTTGTACGTCGTAGCTGTCGAGAAAGTACAGAAACAGGATCAGATTTCTTCAGCACCATGTCTTTTATTTTCTCAAAATTGACTACTTGGGATGCCTTGTAGTTGAGTGATATGCCTTTTACTTTACATACGATCTGTTCCTCTCCAGACAAAGTAGTATATTTGTAGGCGTAGTTCTTAGGTCCTCCAGAAACAAACTCTGATATGAAACCCCCATTGAGCTCATCGGTCATATCACCTATGAAGTCGCCTGTAGATATGTCGTCTAATCCCTTACGAGAGATATAAATACATGAATCTGTATCTACGTAAACTGCCCTTTCTTCCACTTTCTCCAAGAATGAATATAATTTTAGTCTAGCTAGGGCCGTGACATATGAAGCCAATACAACGTTAACCGTTGAAGAAACGTCATAGGCCTCTTCTCTAAATTCCCAAGTTATGAGAAGGGTTTCTTCGTTTACCGGGAGAACTGTATTTACATGAATAGAAGGATTAGTCAGCATATCAAAGAATTCACCACAGTCTCTGACTATTGAGGTTTTGTTTTGGTTTTCTTTTTGAGCAAATTTACCCCAAAAGGAATTCAGCATAAGTTTAGCTAACGATCTCAAACAGGGGTTCTCTATAATTTTTGAAAATTCCAGCTTTATGTCTTCTCTATTCAAAAATGCATCAATATAACGGTTTTTTTCTTCATCCGTTAAGCAATGTTTGGGCCATCCTGAAGCTTGTTGTTTTATTTGTAGAAACTTGTTCATCATTCCGCTAAATAACCCCTCTTGGTCTTTACTGAGCTGAATTGTATCGTATTCCCATATTTCGTAAGTCTCTATAATCTGGTAACCTTTTTCAATAGCTTTGAGCACCTCTTCTATCACCCAAGTTCCTTTTAGGCTTCTTTCTTGAATAGAATGCTGACACTCTTCTCGAACGAAATCTTCACCACATTTTTGACAGTTAACAAACATCAATTTGTTGTTCATTTTTGACGGTAAAACGGGGTGATATAAGTTCTGGTTCGGTAGAATCTGGCATTTAATAAGTCCTGACATCTGCGACAGAGAGGCTGTAACACATTCTTCACCTACGTAAATTTTTTTTGGATGACCCACCGGAAATTTTCCATATTTACAGATGAAGGGGTACAGGGAACATATATCGACATATTTTATGCATTCATTTGTTTTGATCTTGTAGTATTCAACGATATTTTCTGTACGTCCCCCGTAGAGAGCGTCTCTGGGGTTAATCGGTAAATTGATTATCAATGGATGTGCTTCTGTGAAGGCTCTAATTTCATCGTTTAGCATTCCTCGAAATTGACATTCCCATATCTCAATTACTTCTAGTCCAAGGCTTCGGAGTCTCTCTACTTTGCTAACTGATTGTTCGTATCGACTTTCCAATGTATTCAACGGATCATTATGCAGAGGATTGCTTCTTTTGTATTTGAAACATCGAGGGCAACCGTGAAAATAGCATCCTTGGAATTCAAACACTTGATTTGTGTCGCTACAAAAACCGTCTACTTTATGTCCCTTAACAATGGTTTCTATACCCTTAGCGGCGTGTTGAATTTTGATTCCTCTTTGATGTTCCTCCCACAACAGCCATTGGATGGCAATTTTTGACTGATTTTCACGCCATCTATAGCCCCCTTTTGGAATTACCCCGATCGTCTCAGGTTTTAAAAAATTGCGTCTAAAGACTTTGTTACAGCATGATGCAATAGTGGTGCTTTCCTGGAAGGGATCGACTGTGGTTTCGGTTTTCATCAGGTCTCGAAATTTGAGACACGCCTGTGTCAATATTTCCACATCGGAGATACAGTATTCAACGATTTCTTTCTGAAAATCAAAAACGTATCCCTCCGCTTGTCTTTCGCCATGCCATTTTAATAATTTTTCCCGAGCGTCTTCCTTTAAATGGTCGGGATCGTAGAAGTCGAGCGCTGGAATTGGCCCTACATAATTCTGATGAGCCAAAGTGTTGAATAAATGTGGAAAGTATCCTTTCTTTAGCTCTTTTAAATCAAACGCCTTGGGTAGAGCAGTTAGAGGTATAGGAAAATAATTGAGAGAATCCAGAAATTTTACATTTCCTACCTCCATCAATATTAATTTTGTTCCTCTCATAATTACATTCGGGTACAGACTAGTCTTCTCTAAAATGTAACGAAGTAGAAACTGATGATCAAATCCTCCACCATTATGCGCCAGTACAATGACTTTCTTGAATTTTTTACGAAGTGTCAGAATATGATGCATAAATGGAGAAATGACGTCTTGACATCGAAGAATCTGTATTCGAAGGCCACATTTCTTGCATATAGGATTATCGGTACATGATTCACAACATTGTTTGAATACACATAGATTTGGCTCATGCAGTAAAGATCCATTGGGTAATTCCTTCTCCTGACGGGTTTCCAAATCGTAAAATATTAATAAGACATCATTTGATTTAGGAATACTTCTGTCAGGCTGTATATAGCACATATGTTCAATTGGTTGATTTTTATAACATGTTTTACAAAGTATATATCCGCAGATGTGATCATTACCGTTGTGAACTTTAAAACAGTCTACACATCTTTTAATTTTAGAACAGACCGATGGTAAATGAGCGTTAAAACATTCTTGTCCATAAAAGCTTCTATTACATTCTTTGCATTTGATGTGCTTCGTTTTCAGGCAGGCCGGAGATCTTTTACAAGCATAACATTGTTTATCACATCTATGAATTTGTTTAGTATTATACGGAATGTGGCAGTTCTCACAAAAAAAGCTGCAGCAAAAGGCAGCAGTGAGGGATGTTATGACGCTGTAGTGCCCCTCGTGATATATTAGGTTAAGCGTCGGACCAGCGGACACGCCTTCAAAAATGACGTCACGACCTTTGCACCCAAACTTGTATACAACAATTTTGTAGTTTTGCAGATATCGTTGTAGCTTTTGAAGTTCAGGTATTCCACACCCCTCCTCAGGGATAACAATATCAGCCTTTTCCACAAGTTGTACAGCTCTTTGTCCTTGTATTTTTCCTCGATCACGGCGGATTCTGCTATAATCTTTGTCTTTGTTCAAATGGCCCATGGCGATGACAAGGGCTCGTGGGAGACACAAATTATCGGTGTTTTAACGGTGATAATGCCTTTTCTTTTGGCGCATTCCTCATCAAAGGTATTGAAATTCTGAGCTCTACCACGACCAGCAGGCAACCTTACGGACGTAATACCCAAGCAAAAAGTCTCGGTATTCAACCCCACAGAATTTGACTGATAGATGGAAGATATCTTCTCCCATATGTCCTCAGTTGAAACGTCGGAAAACAATTTAAAAGCTATCCATCCTTGACCGCGGGTAAAGTCTTTGGAACAGAAAGTGAATCCAACTTGATCACTGGGCTGGAGATGTTCAGTTCCTTTGGCTACTATTTCCTCCAGAGCGTCTTTGATCCATCCCACAGGTTCGACGTCTTTAGGGATAGGTCGTATTTTAAATTCCACTTCTCGCCCATATAGATTAAATTTTTTAATCTTCTTAGTAGAATCCTTAACGATGAAGAATTTTTCCATTTTTTAAAAACTAAAACGTTAACTAGCGACTAAATCTGAACTGAGCACGTCTGTTCGCTGCAGATAACTGACAAGATAATTTGCGGTGATTCATAGGTATTTATAATCTCGATTTTACCCCCACCACTTTTTAACTGACCACAGTGTTTCAAGGTCACCGCTGTTATCGTTGGTCAGTATTAACTCGTTGACAGCCTGCGCTTCCTGCCCATTCACCCATGCTTAACAGCCCCGCCCGGTACTTCTTGCATATCACCGCTACGACAACACCTGCCCTGAACCTAACCTCATTTGCGACGTAGGTGATTGCCTTGTTGAATTTATTAGATACACAATATAGACTGTACTATGTTTTCAATATTGTATCAATGTTAAAAATTACCTAACATTAACTGTATGCACCACATATATGAGCAATTCCATTTTTATATGCACACTGAATATGACGTGTTGATTATTGAGATCATCCTATACGCATTGTTTCCCGCGAATTTTATACGTTTTTCCATTTAAACTGAATCAGCAGAATTGCATCTATAAATATCATTATTCATGGGCTTTATCGATCTATATGCAAATATTTACCGCAAAACATGAAATGAGTCACATCGCTTACGCATAGACGTTATACTACACCTTACTATCGTCGGCTGTCTGAATCACTTCCGGTCGGGTGCGCTATCTAACGGGGCCCGCCAATCAACATATACCATCAACCCGTTCAAACTTCCCGCCGTCTGATCCACCAATCAGAGCACGCGGTGGATCTAGCGGTTCCCGCCAATCAACATATACCATCAACCCCGTTCAAATTTCCCGCCGTTTGATCCGCCAATCAGAGCACGCGGTGGATCTAGCGGTTCCCGCCAATCAACATATACCATCAACCCCGTTCAAATTCCCTCCCGCCGTTTGATCCGCCAATCAGAGCACGCGGTGGATGTGGTGGGGCGTGGCCAAAAAGTGGAAGTGGTGGGGGGCGCCCAGAGTGCACCAGTATCTACTGCCATGTTTATACAGTGGGTAGTTAACCACGGGACCGTGCTATTTCCTGCGTTGACACCACACCGTTAAAAGCGATGTCGCGGCACTAGACCAATTCAACTAAACGCAACGCCAACTCTCCGGGTGACGTCACGAAGCTCCGCCCACATGCGCAATATCCTATCTTCAGTGTATGTGTATCGTGTGTATATACCGTGACTACTAGTGCTGCTCTAAGCCCTTGTATAGCGCACAGCGCATGATGTAAATGCATTATTGTTGCTCTATCTCTTAGAACAGTGGTCGCCAACCTTTTCAGTGTGTTGAGCTACTTTGATAATTTTGGAATAAATAGTGAGCTACCTAGTCGTAAGCAATGTAAGCCAACTTAACTGAAATTATACACAGTTGTATGCGACATGCATGAGTTTAGTTTACTAATACTAATAAACTAATACTAATAGGTGTATATAACTACATAACTACATCCATTCCTACCAATCGTAGGTGTTTGAAAAATAAACAAAATTTTTCGTCAGCATATTACATATTACGATTTAATAAAGGTGACTAAAAATAAAAAAGAACAACGCACCAGTTTTAACAAAACCATGTCCAGATAATAAATGCGTGTTCAATGAGAAGCCTGACACTCAGACTCACTGACAATTTTTTTAATGTTTGGAGTATAATTTGATACCGCCTTTTGAATACAATTATCCAAATATTCATCTGTAAGCCGATTACGGTATTTGCTTTTAATAAACTTCATATTTGAGAAACGAGATTTACAGAAATAGGTTGAAATAATGCTTTCACTGTAAAGGTAACATGGCATAAAACTGAATGTTTATCTTTACTTACTTAAGGCCAGATACATTTTGTATTTGAGACTAATGATTTTAAAGCTAAATCATTTCGAAACGCAATCACTTCCATTTCTGTCACAGTGATATCTTCGCTGAAATTCTGCGTAACAGAAGTTGCAAACTGTTGGATATCAATTTTCATGAATAAAATTGCGTCACTATAGCAATTTCGTTGAAATCCTTGAAACGATTTTTGAAGTTATCCTACATGACATTTACTATCATATGGTTCTAATGGACTTTGAGATATCTTTGCTGAAAGTACAGGGAAATGCCTGGTATCGCCATCGATTAAGTTTTGTTCCCAAAACTCAGGCTTATTGACAAAAGCTTTTATATCAGAAATCATTTCTGCTAGTTCTTTGTATCTCCCCCGAAGCTGCAAATTAAGTTCAATTAATTTTTCTGTAATATCCACAAGAAAACCAAAATCTCTACGCCAGATTGAATTTTCCAGTTCCGTAATCGGTTCATCGCGTTGATTGAAAAATTGAACTATGGCAGATATGATCTCATAATGTTTCAGCACTCGTCCCCTGCTTATCCTTTGGACTTCCTAGTGAAGAACTAGTTCCCGTATTGAAACGCTTGAGCCCTAATCTTGTTCACAATTAATAAAATAAAGAGATATTGTTCTTCCCATTCCGAATGGAAATAGTATGTCTTCTTCTTCTTACTGCTGCTCATAATGTTTTTAATCGCAGGTCAACTCTAATCCAACCGCTGGACTTGTAGCCGTTCAGTTTTAAGCTGAGCGTACTGTCGCCGCATCTTGCGCATTTATTCCGTTCAAAGTAATCGAGATCGTTCTCGAACAGATCGCTCACCGCAGTGCTGCCGTTGCTTGTGTTTATTATGAGTATTTACAGAATTTACGGAATAGCACACGTTATGTTATTAGTGCTAACTTAATTCTACTTTTGCATTATTGAACAGTTCTGAACAAATATTCTAAAGAATAACGTCCCACCTGTTTTTGCTCTATCACATTCCAAACTATCATAATGAGTCCGACAATTCTATTCTCCAGGGGCTCACTAGAGCCGTGTGATACCAGGAGACAGAGGCGAGCGATCCCCGTAGAAATTCAGATAAGAAATGAATTAGACGAAAACAAATTGTGCTGCTATCGCGGTAGCGGAATCTATGGGCTCCGGGCCAGATTTATTTTCCACTCCCCCCCACGGAAGCAAAGAAAGGGGGCGGTTTTAACTTTAGATGATTGTAATTTACTATCAGCGTTCAAGTTCACTGATACGACTCTGCGGAAGCGATAGATAGCTATTTGTCTGGGGGGATCCTGAAATGTTTAATAGGTGTTTTTCCGAGTGGAGAGATTCAGCCTGAGATGCCATTTACTACAAGTTATCCATCGTATATTAACGCTTTCGAGCTAAGTGAGGTATACGAGGGTTGATGTCCGTGCTTCACTCCTGGCCCCTTGCAATAAAACTACATTTAATTTTTTTATGTTTTATTTTTCTACGCAATACCTTCAAACATGGATGCTCTTGTTTAGGGTACTCGAGCATTTCAGTGGCTTAGATAAGAATGTTAGGCGACTGCTGAAAAATGCTCCTGTGTCGTAGATATCACCTGTTGTAATGACATGTTCCACTCTATACCAATACAGGTGCCTCATTACCATGTTGGTCTTCACAAGATATTTTCCACACTTAAAATTGCGACATCAGCGTTTAATTATAGGATGGGCCATAATAAAATTCACTTTCGACTACGTTATATACAGGGTGTTTCAGTTTATTGTTGCATAACTTTAAGATTCGATAGAACTTTTAAAATTATGCATAAAGTCTATATAAACACGGGTCGAAAATGCGTGGCTTCCGAAATACAGGGTTTAAATTTACTTCTAAAATATTTTGTTTAAATATTTCGAACAATATTTGATGTATAACAGTGAAAATTGGTATACAAGGGTTTTTTGGTACGAAAAACGAACCATGGGCATAGTTTTGCTGTATCCGCTAGAGGGCGCTCTCTACTGTACCTTTAGTGTATTAAAATGACCGAAAATTTTTTTCTTAGTACAATTTTTTGCTTTTTGAATAAAAAAACCGATTCTTGGCACTTTTCGACATAAAAAAGCTCTCTTGTGAATTTTCGTTATCGTTAGTCGTTTTTGAGATATTTCGATGTTTAAGGTTCGATGCATTTTAATTATTTATGATAAAATAACGTTAAAAAGTCAATATCTCGATAATTTTTAGAAGTAGGCTGTGTCTGCAAATATCTTTGAAATTGAAAGCAGAATAAGGTTAAACGTCAATTAGTTGACAGTTAGTTTTTTGTCTGTTGAAACCTGAAACGTTTTTTGCAATTGTGAATGCACGAAATTTAGTTTCTTTTACCTGTTTTTTTTTTGTAAGTTTTAAAAAATGCCATTTGTATTCTCCAATCAAGAGTTAGCGGATATTCATTTTGTGTATGGCTTTGTAAATGGAAACGCAGCAGAAGCAGCCAGAGAATACGCACGAAGATTTCCAAACAGACGACATACACTCGCTCAGTATTTGTAAGAGTGCATCGCCAAATAATTGAAAATGGTTTTGGAAGTGGATTCTTGATACAACTGATAATAATAGGGAGTTTTTAAGTAACGTTTTATGGACCGATGAGTCATGCTTCACTAGACGTGGAGTGGTAAATTTTCATAATCAACATATTTGGTCGCATGAAAATCCGCATGCAGTTCGGGAAAGAAATTTACAGCATGAATTTAGTGTGAACGTGTGAATGGGTATCTACCGTAATCGACTATTTCGACCCTACCTTTTGCCTGCAAGGTTAAATGCTTCGACCTTCTTGGAATTTTTAAAGGGCTGAACATGCGAATATGTGGGATGATGTTTTGTTAGTTTTAAGAAAGATTGGCCTGGTTCCAGCTTGCTGGTTGTCCAGCTCATTATTCGAGAATAGTTAGAAACTGGCTGGACGAAAATTATCCAGAAGATGGATCGGCCGTGGAGGACCAGTCGCCTGGCCTCCACGATCCCCTGACCTAATCTTTGTGTGGGGATTTCTAAAAGAAAAAGTGTACCAGACTCCCGTAACCACAAGATATGCTAATAGACAGAATCAGGAATGCATGTGTGAAATAAGGCCTTATTTGAATAATGCTATACCACGTTCGATCATTCGTAGATGTGAATTGTGATTGAACAATTGGGTTTACATTTCGAGCAACTACTTTAGATTTTGTATGTTTGTCCTAACTATCCAATAGCATTTTAGTTGAAAATAATTAATTAACTTGTTAAAATAATATTGGAAAATTAAACAAATTAATATTCTGTTTTTTGTGTTTAGTTGGAGTTAGGAATTATTGCTGTGTTTAAAAACACAATCTAAACGATCATCTTAATTACTTGTAATGCCCAAATCGAAAACGTAAAAAAAAAATATTTTTTCCCATAAATAATTAAAAATGCATCGACCTTAAAAATCGAAATATCTCAAAAACGGCTAACTAACGAAAACTCAGAGGATAGCTTTTTTATGCAGAAAGGTGCGAAGAATCAGCTTTTCTATTCAAAAAGCAAAAAATTGCACTAAGAAAAATTTTTCGGTCATTTTAATACACTACAGGTACAGTAGGAGAGCCCTCTAGTGGCTACAGTAAAACTGCCCATGGTTCGTTTGTCGTACCAAAAACCCTTGTATACCAATTTTCACTGTTATACATCAAATATTGTTCGAATATTTAAAAAAAAACTATTTTAAAAAGTAAATTTCGGAAACCACGCCTTTTTCGACCCATGTTTATATAGACTTTATGCATTAATTTTAAAAGTTCTATTGAATCTTAAAGTTATGCAACAATAAACTGAAACACCCTGTATACTCACCTACTTTATGAAAAAATAATGCTGCAATGAATTTGAACTTCCTGGGCACCGGTTAAAAATGGGAATGTGATGGCATTATTAGATATTTGAAACGCATTCACCAAAATTTAACAGCAAAACATTTTTTTAAACCGAAACCGAAATTTCTGAACCAGCTTAGTTTGGCCGAAACCAACCTAGAAATATGGCATTCTTATAGTAGCCTAATTATTTGTTAGCCTAATAATTTGTTCTAAAGACTTCTCCTGCTAGAACCGGGAGGTCAAGTATTGTACCTATAAGGAAAAACAAAACTTTATAAAAATTACTTTGTATTCATCTTATTTATGATACGTTTCTATGACATATTAATTAGGAAAAAAATAGTCAAAAAAATACTATTCACACTTGAGAAACAAAATAATGAATTTCACCTATTTCTGATCCTTAAATATTTATTATACAGCGTGCTCTAGAGTTGGGCAATACTTTTCTTTTTCATCGGCCCCGTATAATGAACAAAATAAACGACGATGTGAAAAAAAATTGACTAAGATAAAAAGGTTGTGGAAACGAAATTTTTGATGGAAAGTTTATTCGACTCTAGAAGCTCATCAACAAATGTTAGTTGATTTTAAATATACAAGTGCTACTATAATTTCTTGAATTTACATCAGTCTTAAAGCGAATTATATTGTTTTACATTTTTGGCGTCTTTGGATATTCAAAGGCCTCATTCGGCCTCCAATTTAATAAAAGCGTGCGGAGAGATAAATAAACACCAGCCAGCAAGGCCAGTCAAGGCAAAATGAGATATATCATCTCCACAGTGGCGTAGCTGATAAGGTCCAGTCCAAAGATCAACTTCTTCAAAAATTCCTCATTGTATATATATTGTGGATATCTACCAAAGCTCAAGCTGGTGTAGGTTCGTGGAATCTTAATTTTTTCTGGCACGTATAAAATTCTTATCGGCTTTGTTAAAAAGAATGTTTACAATAAGAATAAGGACTTTTTCAATGATCTTATTTATGATTTGGAAACAAGTTAAACGAATTCGATTTCAACTGGAATAATAATTTTTCATGTGTACAGTTCAAACCCAACAAAAAAGAAATAGTAGCGTCCCAACGCCACAAGTAGACTTGTCACTTGTTTTGTTTCTTGATGCGGAGTAAAACAATTTCAATAATATTAATGTTTTAGTCGCTATAGAGGTGGTGAAGGTGTAGGTAAAGCATAGTTCATCTAAGGCTCTGAGGTGGCAGGCGACGGGTGGGGGTGGTAGGTGGCGGCAAGACGCTGACAATTTTTGAATAAATGGGGGAAAAACGATATATCCTCAAAATTTCACTAGTGGCGCAGTTGTATGCATTTCTATATGGAAAAACTATGGAAAATACGTTGTAACGGGTGATTGTCTTAAGAGGTACAGGAAAAAAACACAAGAAATTGAAAAAAAACGATTAATCTTTATTTGAGTCGATAGAACGGTCGATATAATTTAATGT